>LPNX010158686.1:237309-346648 GCA_001517045.1 Pseudotsuga menziesii | reverse complement strand
AACCCCAATGCGCGGGCTGCGTCTAACTACAACATTGTCGATGATTTAGCCCAATCCCCCGCAGCCATGTCTGCATTAGAAGTCTTGAAAAACTGCCCTTTGCAGCGTAAGAATTTACTCTCAGCTATTGGAGCTATTGATCCAAATGATTCATAGTTAATGGCATTTGATTTGGACCAATCCAAACCCCGCCTGCCTTCCAATTTATCATTCCAAGTTTCTATCTCCATTCGGAATTTTGTCGTCCATCGATGCATTATTGATGAAGGTGCCTCTACATGTGTCATGCCCATCTCCATCTGGCATAAAATGGGATCCCCCCCTCTCCAGCAGTCCTCTACTGCGTTGCGAGCCTATGACGGCCGTTCAGCTCAACCACAAGGCCTATTGACCAATGTCCCCGTCCAGTTGGCTGGAAAAACTGTCCTAATCAACATCAAGGTTATCAATGCCCAGCTCGATTATAACCTGTTACTTGGCCGCAGCTACATGTATGCCATGCGGGCAGTCGCTTCTACCGTTTTTCGTATCATGATGTTCCCCCATGAGGGACGCGTGGTCACAATTGACCAACTTACTTACCACGATCCCAATGCCCCTGCGGCGCCCGAAAATGTTCTCCCCATGGCAGAACAACCTATCTCAGGTGCCACCAACACAGTCGTTTCTTCTATAGGGCCCGTGCTCCCCATGGTTGAACTACCTATTTCGGATGCCACCACCTCATTCGTGTCTTCAGTAGGTCCCGGCATTTACTCAGATGCACCAATGATCTCAACCTTCCCATCTATTCCACCCCCGTCTCCTACCATTGAAGTGTCCGACCTATGCACCCTGTCCCACATCACGCGGACTCTTACTAATCAAACACCTTTGTTGCCTAAACCTCATTTAGTACCTAGTCACATTGGTGCTGCACCCATTCATACTATTCCTTTCCTCTTCCCTCCCTCAGGAGTGGCTAGCGCCCCGGTCATGGCTACCCTCAACCTCCCCGGTTTAACCTTGGGATTACCCGTTTGGTATCTTTCGCCTCCCGTTCGTCCCCCGACACCAGATGTCGTCCTGCAACCAGTGCAACCCATCATCACTACTACTCAACCACCTCCCAGTGTCGCTACCCCGTCGCCCTCCGCAAAACCTCCCCCTCCTCTTACCAAACCCACTATGGGCAGAGGCCCCCAACCTTACACTACTGTCCCACCTTCTAAGACAGTCAAAAACCCCCCTGTGTTTCGTGCTCCTCCCAAATGCGCGCTATGCGATGAGTTGGGCCATGCGACTCACCTATGTCCTCAGCTACCGGCATTGAAGAAGTACATGCAAATGCTTGACGACGACCCCACCATCCCGGTTGTCCATCTCGATCCAACCCCTACGCCTCGCGACAAATCCCTGCGCACTAACCACTCCTGTGCCTTATGCGAGATTTACGGGCATTACTCCCATCACTATCCCGATCTCCCTGAGTACAGGCTAGCTCTCTTTGATATGAACAATCCGGAACTTGAGACGGCACCACTCATTATTGAGGAAATCCATTCCCCAGTCTCTTTCCTTTCTGGAGAGGTCCATACCACTCTCTTTGAGATGAACAATCTGGATCTTGAGACGGCACCCCTCACCATTGAGGAAATCCATTCCCCGGTTTCTTCCCCTTCCGAAGTGGTTCATACCATTTATATGATCTCTTCGGTCACTACTCCCTCGTCAACCGATTTGACGACATAGATATTCCGTACTGATGAGGAGATCCTCGAGGCTCTCACTGCCCCAGATTATCCTTGGGATGACATGCACGGTCGTTCCTACTTCCTCCCAGATGAATCTTCCTCTAAAACTGCTACCCAATTTACAGTCGAGTCCAAATACTTCCTACCCCCCAAGGTTGACTGGTTCAAGGACCCGATTCCTGCTCCTGATGCCTTCGAAGAGGGTAACATGGCCAACATCTCACCTGTCATCAAAATTGATATTGCTGCCCCCGGAGGCACCCCCGAACTCATCGCTTTAGGAGCATATTGCATTGAGCAGGAGATCGAGGAATACAAAACACTCTTCAAATAATTCCGTGATGTCTTTGCCTGGTCCTATACCGAAATGCCTGGTCTTGACCCTGCCATTATAGAGCACCACATCGACACATGGCCTGACGTACCCCCCGTTCGTCAGAAACAGCGTCCCATTCATCTCTAGCTACAATTTTGGAATCAGCACGATGAGACCGTCACGATGGTCACCTCATAGCATTATTTTTTCTACGTCCATTTTTGCCCATTTTTTTGGACACCACTAGTTTCCTCGGTTTGCGTGCCACTTGGGCCGCTCTCCATTTTTAACACTTTTTATATCGCCGGATTCATTTTTTCGAGCTCATGATGATGCTTGAGATCATTCCTCGCTCTCACTTGATACAATTACAACAGTACGTCCCTACACCTTGCCGCATTGATGTGCGCGCCACATCGGTCGTCATCCAATTATTTTACATGAGCCATCCACTCCTGTCATACTGCAAATGTCTCATTATTTTGACACCATTCATCCACCCCGCAAGGAGGCCCATCAGTGTTCCACCCTAACCTCAGTTCTGGTCATCATACATGTTCCTTCATCGAACACTTCCTTCTTGCCTGACCATTCCCTCAATTCAGAGTCTTCTTATTTGCTTTCAGACTCCTTAAAATTGAAAGCAACCACGAGCATGTACTATCGTGGGCTCGTAAAATCCACACGACAGTATCATTCCATTACTTCAGAGTCTTCTTATTTGCTTTCAGACTCCTTAAAATTGAAAGCAACCACGAGCATGTACTGTCCTGGGCTCGTAAAATCCACACGACAGTACCATTTTATATCCACACTTCTTCTAGTTCCCCAACCCATGGAGAAGTCCCCCCGCGCCTTTTGGCGCTATGATCAATCCTCTCAGAAGCACCCCAGATAAGGTCGCCTTTGTTCAGAGTATTCTGCAGCCTCCCATCATTTTACCACAGCTTCAGTCTACCTCAGCCCAGTCACCCTCAGATCCTATATAGCTATGATCCCTTTACCCCCAGTCAGTTTCATATGCTGCCAGATCATCCCCTCCATCATACTCTGAACAACGGAAGTTTGAGTCCACCCACTCTACTTGCCCAGTTAGTCCCACCAGTATATCACTCTTGCCATCAGTACTATCACAGTTCGGTTTTTCACCTCGCGCTCCTGTCAAGGAAACATCATTGCCGTGACAGTTGCCGGTCTCCCTCTGTCGACGACAACTCCTTTATTCCAGAAGATAGGCCTAGAGGTCCTTGCGCCTTGGACACATCACCATCCGTGGTGCGTGCCTACGGACCATTTCGGGAGGAATCATTATTGCCTCTCTGAATGGTTGTTTCTCTCATGTTCGACTTCAGCACATTGATCGCATCATTGAGAATCGCGCAGGATTCATATCCAGTCCATGATTTGTCGAAGACCCCGGATTTCCCCCGACTCCAGCACATTGGTGAGTCACTTCGGAACACCCAGTTATATGTTCCCGTGGATGTCCGGGCTACGTTGGTGATTGTATTCGGAAGCCATTCAGTTCTATGCTTCTTTGAGTACCCAGTTCAGTTCCAGATCAGTGTACCATTACGAGTGTGACCCTTGTCACTCTGATCCAGCAGCGCATCAGTTCCTTCAGAACCACATTCAGTAGCACTGCTGCCATTCCAGTGTATCCATTTTTCAGCTCAGACATGCTCAGCTCAGCAGTATGTTCCAGATTTGTGTCCCTTCCGGACCCTCATGATATGCACAATGATTATCTACTACAGGTCCTTCATTTTGGGCCTCACAAGTGATTTTTATGTATCTTGATACGAGTTGGGAATGCCCGCCTCGTCCATCTATTGAGATTCTTCCTCATTCAGTATTTGAGGACATGTATATGTTAAGGTCCCCATATTTTGGACCTCATTGTTATTACTATGCTATATCCTGATACGAGCATGGGAATACCCGCCTCTTTCAGATGATCAGATGATTCCTCATCCATTATTGAGGTTATGTACTTTTCAGTCCTTGCAGGTGGTTCGAGATCGGTGTTCCGGACTTCAGCTGATTCTTTCTCTTCTCCACACCCCAGGAAAACCAAATATGACTTATGATGTCCATCGGCCATACGATGAGCTCCTGCCCTCGCACATCAGGGGGCAATCTGTTATCACCCAAAAAAGGTTCACTACCTCATCTACCCCATTACATGGCTCATTTGTCCATTTTCCCACCATATTTCCATCAAAAACCCATAAAACCATGCAAAAAGCCTCCAAAAGGCTTAAAATGCCTCCAAAAGGCCACAAAACCCTCTTTTCCTCTAAAAAATATCCAAAATTCCTCCAAAAAAGCAAAAATCTCCAAAAAGGAATAAAAAATATAAAATAATGAGGAAAAAGAGGAAAAAACCCTAAAAAGCTGAAACCCTAATCAGCAAACCCTAAAAAGATAAAACCCTAATCAGCAAACCCTAACCCTAAAACCGCATGGTTTCCAACTATAAATAAGTGATGGAGACCCCTCATTTCACATCCACAATCACAAGTATCCTGTCTCTGCCAAAATTGCTCGTGAAACCCTAGCTCACCATTGAAGCTACTTTCACCATGAGAGCCCCTTTTGGCCCATTTCCACCATTGGAGAAAGAGAAGAAGCAGCTTGAAGCTCGGAGCCACCGACATCGGACCAGCGCAACGGACTTCACCAACCTCCACATCGGAGGTAACATTAATAAAGATCATTATTTACTATTTACTGTTTTTGTTTCATGTTATTTACTTTCTACTGTTTTTGCTTCATGAATGTTTAAATTTAGTTTTTAATTCTGTTATAGCTTTTTAATTCATATACCATTGAACTGCTACTAAGGAATCCATTGTCCTTAGTAGGTACTCATTCGTACAAGCTAGGGCTAAAACCCTAGCAACACAACCTTTAGAAAATAAAATGATAGAACCATCTACTTCTATATCAGGTTGATCATTTTCTTTCCTAGTAATGGAAAGCTTTAGCTAAACAAGGACTTGCCCCCTTCTTTTATATGGCCCAACCAATTTTAATGTATCTTTTATTTCACCACCACTATCTTGACCTAAATTTTGTTGAGACATCTTAAGGTTTTCTTCAACCTCCAAACAATCAGTAAACATGTGTTGTAGAGTGGTTGATTTTCTTTCCAAAAGAAGTAATGACAGTTTAGGAGGAAAGGTATATGCATAATAGATTTTAATATCCTTTTGAAGAGTTTGGACTTCCTTGGGCATGTTATAATAAAATCTTCCAAATATTCTATTGAAAATAGACATGGCCTCACCCTCATGCCTCTTCAAGGAATAAAATTATGAAATTATTTGATCTAGTGGCCTCCTCCTACCGTGAAATTTCAAAAAGGTGCAAGAAAACTCTTCCCAGGTACTGATGGACTTAGGCTGCAAGTGTTTGAATGATTCTTTAGGATCTCCTTGCAAGGACTAGGAAAAATCCCTCATGCAAATATCATCATGTTCTATTTCAAAAAGGTCAAAGAAATGTTCAAAAGCTTGTAAATGTTTCTCAGCAGTGAGGTCTTTGGATTCTCCATAAAATTTGGGGAGGTATTTGTAATGCTTCGCAGGAAAATCATGTAGGATAGGAGGCAAGTGTAGTGGCTTGTATCAGCTTGGAATACTGGGAGAGACCAGGTTAGGTGAAATGGATATGTTATCAACCATGGCTTCATGAGTTTCATAGGGGTGACCTTTCATGTCATGATCTTCAGGTGAAATATCTAGGTCAAAATCAAATGTACAAGATGATGCAAGGCTTTTTGTTTGTAAAGAAGGACATACAAGAATATATTCATAGCTCTGTTTCGAGAGAAATGAACCATGGAAGGTTATTTTGATAAATTTAGGAAAGGATAAGAACAAACTTACAATGCAAGACAAAGCATCTTGGAATAAATGAAAAGTTGAGTATCTTACCCTTTCACCATGCATTTTCAGGCTTTACAATGAGCCCATTTTCCTAGCAGAGTCGGCCAGTTCTTTCTGACAATTTGATTTCTGGGTCCTACCACCAGTGGAGTCACTAAAGTCTCAATCCTTTAAGAGTGGAGTCACCAGGTGAAAAGTGCACAACTTTCTTGATGTGTAATGGTTGTTCACCATCAACAACCAAGTCTGAAACTATGTCGTTCATACCCAAGAATGATCTTCAATCTCATCCCTGACAACAATGACATTTTGTTTGCACCAGGATTGAACCAAATGTTGGCAGAAGGGTTCTCCCCCAGGAAACAGCAGAACCACTTTAGATTGCGCTTCTGGCCCAACACAATCAGAGAGGGATCTCTCATTTACTTACCAAATTTTCTCACATAAGATATTCAATCGAGAATGGTCAGGAGGTCAGATTCCTGAACGGGGCAAGTATGTTGTTATAAGGTGTAGGAGGGATGATCAGAAAGGAGGACCATTGGGAAATGGATTCGATAGTCCTGGTATGGAATGTGTTGCAGGAGGTAAAGAATTACAGAAATTTACAGATAGAGGCAAGGTAGCCGCCCATCTTTCAATCAGGAGATATTTAGCAGGTGATTAGTGGATGAGAGGAAACAACCCATCACACAGAAAATTTACAAGATGAATTCTGCGTGACTTTAGAGGAAATATTTAGTGAATATCTGAAACATTAGATGGAGCATAGTATGTATGAATTCCAAACTATTAAACAATTATTTTAGACATGAAAGAAAATAACAAATTGGAATGAAAACAGGATAAACATTGATGTAAGGAAGTTACATATTGAAAGAAAAGATGACATAGGAATCTCTGGCATGAAGAATTATATTTTCTCTGCAATTTTATTCATATCATGGAAAGACAGAAACAAATTACAATGGAGAGCCTCGGCCCTTGAAATTTTCCCAACCAACCCCTATCTCCCTCTACAGGGAGTATATTTATACTATCTTAGACCTGAGACTAATCTCCAAAACAAAACCTAAAAACTGTTTTCAGTCATAATCAGAAACTAATTGTTTTAGAATGTGGTACTATTGCCATGATTTACAAATATTAACAGACATTATGGAATTGTCATGCATGGTGACTGGGCTGACAGCACAGATTTTTCTTCATTCAGGTAATTTAGTATGAAAACGATCGTTATATCTCTTATTGGTGGTCTATTGCTAACTCGAACTGATCCTAACATGTCTTTCTGCTTCCTTTGACCAGCCTTCCTTCTTCAAACCGTGGTGTTCAATGACTAACAATAAAACCCACCCTTCGGTGCTCAGCCATTTTCTAGCTCCTCTCTCATTTGGTAACACTGTTATAGGAGGGGACTAGAAAAAGGGTGGCCATGGATTTGACGATGATAAGCCTCCGGAATGGCTTATTATTCTAGTACTACTCTTTACCCCCGATGAGGAGGGTTCTTTTGTAGGACATGCAGCTAGGTGTGGGTTTGACCTCCTCCTCACCCCTGGTAAAGTTGTTAAGTGGAGATTATAGGGGTGGTGATGAAGGCTTTGGACTCCTACTGTCCCATACCAAAAATTTGCTCCAACAGATCAGCCACCATTGTGTGTTGGTACTTTGGAGGCCATGACTTTAATTGGAGGTGTCGGAGGGGCATCCATGGGATGTAAAAACCCATGCACGGTGCAGCCGAGGGTAGGGCCTTCTGGAAGCAGGTGAATCTCTCTAAGTGCTTAACATCTGTGCCCTGGTGGTTGGCTATTCCCTAGTGTAGATAACCAGGACGATGAAGAAATGTAATTTTATGTTCACCAACCATCAGTACCCCCTGACAAACTAGCTCCTCAAACCACGCAGTCATTGTTGTCTACAAGATAACTCAGAACTTCACGTAATTCAACCTTTCTTGTCTATCTCTCACCACTTACCCATTTCCATGTTTCAACAGCTTCAAAAGGTGGTGTGATATAAGGTAAGTCAGATCAACCTGGATATGGATATACACTCGAATACTGGTCATCATAACAATAGTATGGGTGACACCTGGGTGAGGATATTCTCCTCTCATAGAAAATCCATTCGAGCCATCTCTTTTGATCCTTATTTATCTTATCAGCCATGGATAATACTTGAAGCACTTCCCCGCATGGTTGTCCAGCTGGTTTAAGGCATCTGGATCTGACCTGTCTTACCCTTTCGCTTACAGTAATGGGGCATTTGAGCAGATTTAGCTCATTGCATCTCTTTGCTTCGTGTATAAGCCATACTCGTCACTTCAAAAATCCTGAACTTCGTGCTTCCTTGCCATTTTTCTATGCAACCCATGTGCCAGGCCTGTGGAGCTGGGAAGGCTGGTGACATTGGACACGATCTTCACCCCAAGCCTATCACAAATGGCATTGAGGGGCATGATTATTTTTCAGCTCATACATGAGGCTATCCTCTTCATTCCAGGTTCACTGGGAGATTCTATCCCTACTGGCGTTCCTCATGTAGTACGGTAGTCCGCCGATCCATGATCAGCCTTCATCGAGACCCTCTAATCGAAGTGGACACTACCAATTTTCACAAATTCATATCCTGACCCCGTCCATGCTAGTTATAACCATGAAATGAACCACAACCGTAGATCTATCCCCACTATTTTTGTGACCGTTGATCTTTGTAGCCAGTACCACTTTTAGCGATTTCGAATCATGACTTTATTCGTGCTAGTTTAGAATGTGAAACCATCTATGGCCATATATCTCATCATACTGTTATCTCCATCATCAGATTCCTTCATCCTATAATCCATTTCACAATTCAGAAAAGTTCCTTCTTCCGTGCATGTTTTCCCTGCGAAATCGCCTCAGGTCATTGATCGGGCTTCGACTTGATCTCGACCTTTCATTGCTTGTACCCTTTAATAGGATTCGTGAATACCAAACTTAAATATTTCCTGGCATATTTTTTCCTGTGGAAACACGCTCTATCATCGATCTTCTTCGTCGTGAATATGGATCGTTGATCTATGGCACCCCTTTATCTCATTTTCGCTGCTACATGTATTGACCTTTGGAAGGCTCTACCATTGTAGATCGAGATCTCTTCTTTATCTGATGGTCATAGCTGATGGAAAATTTCCATTGGATAACTTGAAGGGTGTTTGTACAATTATTCATTGAATAGGACCCCTTCTCGAATTCTTCCAAGCCCATAAGTCGACTGTTGCAAACAGCGTGCTAACAGTATTTTCTGAGGTAAAAGAAAAAAATGAGGAAGTCCATAGAAAAATCAGGGCTTGTAAGTATAGGTTCCTCGACTATGGCCTTATTTATGTCCTCAAAGGACTATTTTGCGTGACCTTTCCACTTGATTTATTGGTATTCCTCGAGCATGTTGGTCATATATTTTACTATTTCAGCAAATGCAGTAATAAATCTTCTCATAAAGTTTACCTTCCCCAAGAAGGACTAAACTTCGACTTTATTTCGAGGGATATCAATTTTTTTGATCCCCTTCACCCTATTTGTATATATCATGATTCCTTATTGAGAGATAATATTCCCCAATATCTTCCCTTCTTTCATAGAAAAAAAATGATTTCTTCGGGTTCAGGGATATGCTTAACTCTCTACATTTCTTGAGCATCCTTAGCAGGTGGGAAACATGTTCTTCATCGAATTTCAAAAAAACAGTGATGTCATTCAGTTAGATTACCATAATTTTTTCCTTTTCATCAATGAAGGCTATGTCCATAGCCCACTAGAAATTTTCTCCTGCGTTCATAATTCTAAATGACATCTTTGCATACATGAACATGCCCCAAGGTGTTGTGAAGGTTGTCTTCTCTTGATCCTCTGGGTGCACCAAAATCTGGTTATAACCTGAGAAACCCTCTAGAGTGGATATCCTCTATGAACCCACTACTCTCTGCAAGATATGGTCCATTTTGGGCAAGGAGTAATGATCCTTCAGAGAAAATATTTTCAAGTTCTTGAAATCAATACATATTCTTATTTGCCCATTATTTTTTCTAACAAAGACCATATTTTCCACCCAGAGTGAGAATCTGAGTGCCACAATGATTTTGGCCTCAAAAAACTTCTTGATCTCTTTTTGTACCAGGGGCAACAACTTGGGATTCATCTTTCTCAACTTTTGTTTGAACAACATCTTGTCTTTCTTAATTCGTATGGTATGTTGGATGATGCTCGAATCATAATCCTTAAGGCCCTTTTAGCTCCAAGCAAACACATCCAAATATTCCTTCATTAGTTTCGACACATACCCATCCAACAAAAATAGTCGACGTGGGTTCCCACTCTTTCGACACCCAAACTACCACGATCTCCCTGAGCACCGGCCCGAACAAGTTTTACCCTGTCTAAGAACACCCACATAGCAAATGAAGTCTCACCCGATATGTTCAAGGGAGAGCTGACATAACCAAGTTTCCATAGAATGAGAGAGGACAATGTGCATCAACTTAGAACAACATTAATAAATTTGATCATTCAACTTATGCATTCACATAACCATTTATTATCGTTCTTTAATAGATCACATCATTCAATCATAACTACAATAAACACATTGATGCACAAATAGATCCAATAGAATGACATCATTTAAAATAGGGAAACATCACATCATTGACAGATCCATATTGCAGATACTCATAGCAGTCATAATTGATTCGTTGAAAATAGTAAAACATGAAAAAAAAGAACACAATGATTTAGCTCAACTTTTGTCTTGTCATATTACCTCTACACAAAATCATAGATTCTTCAAAACAGTTCACAGATAAACAAGTGCTCTCCAAAAGTACTCAAATGGAACCCTAACACTTACAATTCACCATCTACTTATAGGCTTGCTCCTTTATGGTGAGAGGACCTACCACTGATGACTGTAAGTCTCAAGGAACTCAAATGACTCTAGACTCCTATCCTAGAATAAATGATCTGAAGTCGATGGGATGGAATCTGCTGGAAGGATGGCATTAAGGCATCCTCCATCAACCAACACGAGGTACTCAGCAAGGCTATATAATGTGGAAGGACTCCAAAAAGATGTTCACAAACCAGTAATAGTATCGGGAATGGCTAACATGAAAAGGTCAAGACAACTGAGGAATGGTCAAATCAGGCTTCAAATTCCTTCAAACAAGATCATAAAGGTGAATGGTGACTAAATGTAGGTAGCATAGACTCGATATACAAAATTGGGACATCTCTGTGACACAGGAGGCATCAACAGAGGCTCCATAGGGACTAGATGCTTAACCAGTTGGTGGAGATAAACTCAGAGAAACAAGTACAACTTCTAAATTCAAACTATTAACCCAACCAATAGATGTGATATACAATGCTTTGTTCGAAGGCGACACGACTCAGCTGCTGCAAAAGATAACATCTTTTCTTGTCTGGATTTTTGGTTTTTAATTTTTTTGGGAATTTTTTCAAAATTTTTGAAAATCTTGAAATAGAATAAAAGTGCTTTATAGTTACAAATCTAGGAGGAGATGAGTGTCAAGGGGAAAAACAAACTAGTTCCCAGCAGTGAAACATACCTATTCTCAATGCAAGGAAACATGTGAAGGATAATGACACTCAGGGGAAAGTCCCCTCCCAGTGAAAAATGGGGAATCAAAATGCAAAGGATATATAAAAAGGAGCTTCTTGGCTAGACATGAGACAATCTCGAGCTATATGTCTAATAATCAAAGTCAGGGAAGTCGACATAAGGCTCAATAAGGCAAGACAAACTCATGATAATGCAATTACAACTTGACATATACAAGGGAGTCCCGGGGAAATGGCCAGCATAAAGTTCAAGAGGAGTATGAAGCTCTTGCTCAAAGTCATGGAGATACTATACAAATGAATCCCACACCCTAAAAAAGAAATGTCAGCATGGGCACCAAATGAAAAATAGGATCTAAATAGGGTACCCATGTATGGTAAAGCTAACTATGCAATGCAAAACTATACAATAATATACAAAGATTAGTGCTGGCTGACGATCATGCATAGTATTTTTTGAGATATAGCCCATTTCTAGGCTCTGCTAAGGATGTCCTTTAATAATCAACCAACTCATAGGCACCTTTCTCTAAGAATTGTTTAACCATGTAAGGACCATGCCACATGGGATTAAATTTCCATTCCCCCAAGGGTTCTTTATCTTGATCCCACAAAAGGACCAAGTCATCTTAACTAAAATTCCTTGGATGGACAGAATTATCATACTGGACCTTAATGCAATGCTTGTTAACCTCTAGAGCCACTAAGGCTTCCCGACGCTTCTCATAAATCTTCTCTAAGTGGAACAAATTCTCTTCCAAGGATAAAGTGTCTAGTAAAATCTCCACATCTAGATTCAGAGAAGGGATTTTGCATTCAACCAGAAAAACTAACTCTACCCCCTGCACAAGTTGATAGGGAGAAAAACTAGTGGAAGTCTTAACTATGGTTCTATAGGCCCACAAAGTAGGATACAACATGATATGCCAATTAGTCTTGCTTTGTGTAATGGTTCGTTGGAGAATAGACTTAAGTGATTTGTTCACTTCTTCAACTTGTCCATTCGCTTAAGGGTAATAAGAAGAGGAGTTCTCTCGCTTATACCCTAACTTGGAAGAAAACTCTTCCATCATTTTGTTCTAAAAGTGCCTACCATGGTCAGTGACAAGCTCTTTTGGAATGCCGAACTAGGTAATAATCTAGTTGAAAATGAAATGTGTGGCTATCTTACCATTGGATTTAATTGTGGGCATAGCCTTTTCCCATTTCATGAAGTAATTGATAGCCACAATAATATGATGATGTCCCCCAGCTGAAGCTGGGTTGCAATCCATAAAATCAAGCCCCCACTTGGTGAAGGGACCGATAGTGACAATAGGATGTAACAGGGCTGGACACGAGCGCATATTACATGCAAACACCTAGCAAGGGTGGCACTTCTTAACCACTATAACGCAATATTTGAGGATAGATGGCCAAAAATAGCCCACTCTCAACATTTTTTTGGGTTGTAGAAAGCCCAGATAATTGACCACTAGATGCCCCTCCCTGGCAATCATTAAGCACAACCTCAGCCTCATCATGGGTTAAACAATGACGTAAAATGGAATCTACCCCATGGAGGTACAAAGTGTTATCCACTATAAGGTAGTTCTTAGCTACATGATGTAATCGTTACTGCTCATCCCATGAGAGGTGAGTAGGGACCTTCAATGTTTGCAAATACATGATGATACTGCATACCGGTGGTTCACAGTTGAGATGAGGAATATATGCTCATCGAAAAAAGTATCCTCATAAACCTCCTCTTCCTCCAAATTTGGGAAATATGATATGAGCTCCGCAAAGATTAACGATTTCTTTGATTTCACTGAAATGAATTTGAGATCAAACTCTTGCAAAATAACAATCCATTTATTATACTTTCCCCCAATCATTCTTCTAGTGAGGATGAACTGAAATGGATTGATATGAGCTACAACCAATGTTTGGAAATGGAGAATGTAATGTCTCAAACACGGTACCGCATGAACGGTGGCCAAGGCTAGCTTCTCCACATGGGAATAGTAAATTTCCACATCTATAAGGTTTCAGCTCAAATAATATATGACATGCTCATGGAGCTCCTCATCCTCCTGAACCAAAACCATACCAACCGTCTCCCGAGACCTGACCACATAAATCAAGAAATCATGTCTATTGTCTAGTGGACTAAGCACAGGGGCCATTGCTAAGGCTCGCTTAAGAGCATCGAAAGACTTCTAGGCTCACTCATCCCAGTAAAAAGGAGTGTCCTTCTGCAAAAGATGCATAAATCCTTTAGTCAAGTTGGAAAAATTAACCATGAATCTTCACAAGAAGCTCGCCATGCCTTGTAAAAATTGAAGGTGTCTAATATTACATAGGGGAGACAATTGAAGTATTGGCTAAACCTTTAAGGGATCGACTCTAATACCCTCAGATACAATGAATCTTAGTAAATGACCAATAGTCATGAAAAAGATGCACTTGTGAGGATTTAAATGAACTTTATAACGATGACATCTTTCGAACACTAATCTCAAATGATATGGATGATGCACTCTCAAACAAGAGTGAGCAGCAATATCATCCAAATATACTTCGATAATCATTTTCATATCGTGAAAGATTAAGGTCATGGCCTGCTGAAATGTAGCTCCGGCATTTTTAAGGCCAAAGGGCATCTTTTGATATGAAAAAGTACCCCAAGGACAAATAAATGCAGTCTTGTGTTGATCCTCGGGTTTAATCTAAATCATATTATATCCAGAAAAACCATCCATAAAGGAAAATACCTCACTTCCCGCACACTCATAAAAAATTTGGTTAATAAATGGTGTGGGGAAATTATCCTTAGGATGGGATTGATTTAAGTCATAGAAATGAGTGCATATTTGGATTGCTCCCTACTTCTTATCTACTGAAATGGGATTTGAAGCCCACTCTGTCAAGGGAACGAGATAGATAAAACAAGATTTAAGTAGTTTCTCTATCTCAGCTTTAATGGCGGGTACTTTCTTAGGATTCACAACACACAAACATTGTTGAACTGGTTTTGCATCCGGATAGGTCTTGATCTCATGTTCGATAATATGAGGGTATATACCTGGAATTTCTTAGTATGACCAAGCGAAAATGTCATGAAACTCATTAAACAACTTGTTATACTCCTTGATCTCATCGAGGGAACAACCCGCCCCAATGTAGACATTCCCAACCTTGCTAGGATCACGATAACTATTGATAGGAATTATTGGTGATAAATTAGCCATGTTCCCATTAGCCATCTAACCAAGAGAGCTTAATGGAACCACGAGGCTACCAATCTTCTTACTAAGAATATCCCTAAAGTCATCACACTCCATACGATAGAGATTAGGTAGGAAATATGATCGATGATGCAACTCTTCCCAAGGTTTCTCAATCCTAGACATGGCCTCAAGAATAGCTTCATATGAAGGAAAAACATCATTGCGGCAGTCATGTGAGTGAGATAAATCTACTGCCCATGCAGGCAGCACATACGAGCCCTCCTCCTCCATCTACGAAGAGGAAGGACTAGGCTTTGCAACCTGAACAAGATTCTCTTGATACGCCACCATTGTTGTAGGAAACGACATGTCTATCTCGATAGGCACACTCGAAGTACTCGATAAAGGAAGAATCCAAGGATCCTCCATATGGGTAGTGCAAAAATACACCAAATTCGAAGAGGATGAAGCCCTACCAAAACTAGACCCAATCATAAGAATGGGCAGAGAAGAACTAAAGGTTCCCATAAGAGAAGGATACATACACATGCCCACACGCCTAGTTCCTGGTTGAGAATGATTGATAATTGGGATAGAAGCTCCCGATGATGCATTGACACTCAGATTATGGAATGAATTTTGATTAATCATAACAATATTCCCATTAAACAGAAAGCATATCACTCGAAATAGGGAAGAAGCTACAGATTGCATACTATACATCCAATTCCTACCCAAAAAAATATTGTAGTCAAGGGGTGCATCAACCACCTCTACCTCGATCATGACGGTATTGCCTCCCAATTGGACCTCTAGAGAAGGAAGAAACCCATGCAGCTGAAATTATCTACCATCGAAAGCTGTCAACATGTTGGCAGATTGAGACAACACGGGAGAACCTAAGCCCTTCCAACAAGACATCATGGAAACAACAATGCCTTCATCAATGACAGTACGCATGATGGTGTTTTTAAGACACTCTACATGAATCAAAAGAGACATGTAGTAAGGAAAGAGAGGTTGTACTCCCATGGTTTCAAATTTGATAATGGAAGAAGAGCTATCGTCACTAACCCCAAGTGCAAACAACAAGGATTTCCTCTGCGGAGGACAAGTGTAAAGCACTTCTAACGTGGACATCGCATAAGGAGTCTGGCCCAAATCCTTGACAACTGAATAGATATAGGTGGCTCGGGCATTAGGATTGTGCCCAAAAAACTTTAAGACTCCCTTAGAAATGTGAGGTGGAGCTTCAGGTTTGTCCGTAGAAGTTTTTGATTCATAAAGGGCTCTAAGGCGGGGAAGGTTCTTTCCCAAGGTCTGGTTATGACGAACCATAATATTTCACACGAGTCACAAATTTAGTGGCTCTCACCATGTTGATGCAATCGTGACCACTAGTGGCCTCCGACGGGTTTTGGTTTCCACCAGACGCACAACCAGGATCAATAGTCCTCGAGTTCATATTTTTATTGTTGGGTAAAGGATTAGTGAACACAGCTGGGCCCTGTTCTATGAACTTCGAGGCATCCTCTATATGAGGGCACAAGTGAGTGAGGTGGTCATCCTTACATAGATTACAAGGAAACATCACCTTACATTTAGACTGATTGTCCCCCCTAGCATTATTAGTGTTGTCATTATTATTATCATTTTTGTTCTTATTCTCACCCTTACAATTATTTTTTCCTTTTTTCTTATTCCTTCCAGGCGATTGGTTTCCTTTCAGGTTCGATGATTGCACGGAGAGTACCCTCATCAATTGGGTAGGTTGGGATGAAGCCATAGCTTGTCCCGATGCAGACTAGTTAATCTATAAATGGCTCACTTGTTTCTCAACTGAGTCCATAGCTTTGGTACTTATAGAGCCAACAATACCATTGGCATGTGGCCCAAGCTTGACCTTGGGGTCAAAATTGGATCTTGGAGCATTTGGAATAATCACATACAAAAGTTTGGATTGAGCATAGATCAAATCCAACTCTTGTGCCCTAAAGATAGCATGTTCCTCATTTTGAACTCTAGATGTAGAAACATCCTTCGCGATGTAAGGTAAAAACGATTTGAGGAACCATTCAAGAAGAAATTATGGTGGTATAAAGGCTTTGATTAACTGTTTCTCTCTACGCCACTCTTGAATATGATCCGAAATGTGTGTGGCTTTGTCTTGCTGAAAGGTTGACCAGAGTTCGGTATTGACCTCATAACATACAGGTAACTAGAAATGATTAAGGAATGTCATGGCAAGGTCTTCAAATGTAGCATACACCCCCCCCGGTAAATCTATATACCATTTCTCTGCAGTACCCATGAGGGTGTGTTGAAATAGCCTCAAATGGATGGAATCGTCATGTAAGGAATTGGAAGAGCACCAAAGGTGGAAAGTGGTGACATGCTCACCAGGATCTTCACCAGCCTTACCTTTGAACTTGGGAATGTCTAAAGGAAGCTTGGTAGGGACTGTTGGCCATGTCGGATTATGAGACATAGGATGAGACATAGGATCATTCATAAATATCAACAAGTCAGGTAAGTTCAATGTCACAAGGAAAGGGAGCCTAGGTTGAGCCGGTTAATTCCATGCTCCCTATTAGTTTTGGTTCATGTAAGGTTGATTTCTATAAATTCCATGGCCTTGACCATAATAACCTACTCCCATTTTACCTATTAAGGGCTACATGGAAGCATTTTGATGTGGGGTACCTTGATTATGAGGTACTACAAAGCCATAATTAGAAGAGTAAGTGGGTTGTTGATACCCGTACCCATATGGTTGATAGTTTTGTCTATACTACGATCCATAAGAATGTCCATGAGAATCTCCATAAGGTGTTCCATGGGATGTACCATGAGATGGTCCATATTTTGGTATAGGGGGAGCTCCACAAGGTGGAACATGAGACGATCCAGAAATAGGTACATGACCTGCTGACACAATAGGAGGTACTAAGCTTTGAGATACTATCATGTTAGCAGTCACAAAATGAACATGGTTAGTAGCAACATTTTGGCCTGAAGGCCCACGTGAGTTAGGGGGAGGATGGGTCATTAAAAACGCATTCTAAGGAATGGGGTTCAAAGAGGAAGGGACATGTGAAGGAAAGGGAGCCTAGGTTGAGCCGGTTGATTACATGCTCCCTATTAGTTTTGGTTCATGTAAGGTTGATTTCTATAAATTCCATGGCCTTGACCATAATAACCTCCTCCCATTTGACCCATTAAGGGCTGCATGGAATCATTTTTATGTGGGGTACCTTGATTATGAGGCACTACAAAGCCATAATTAGAAGAGTAAGTGGGTTGTTGATACCCATACCCATATGGTTGATAGTTTTGTCCATACTGCGGTCCATAATAATGTCCATGAGAATCTCCATAAGGTGTTCCATGGGATGTACCATGAGATGGTCCATATTTCAGTATATGGGGAGCTCCACAAGGTGGAACATGAGATGATCCAGAAATAGGTACATGATTTGCTGACACAATAAGAGGTACTCAGCTTTGAGATACTATCGTGTTAGCAGTCACAGAATGAACATGGTTAGTAGCAACATTTCATCCTGAAGGCCCACATGATTTAGGGGGAGGATGGGTCATTAAAAATGCATTCGAAGGAACGGGGTTCAAAGAGGAAGGGACATGTGAAGGAATGCAAGTGGTGTTCCCAATGTTCACTCATCTTGGTCTTGGAATCTTAATAGGATTACTAACACTAGGCCTAGGAGGAGCATGTGAATATGCCTCAAGCATAGGGATGGAAGGTGCAATGTGACTAGTCCCCCCAAAACCTCTCTACATGGAAAAGCATGGGAGTTCCCCCAAGTGTAGTACCAGGTTCAAATTTCAACTCGATATGATATGTTGGATTGGGCTCAGGGATATCAGGTATGTCATATCTAACATTACTAGTGCTTTTGGGTTCATAGTGAGTCTCGTCGCACGGAAACCAATACTGGTGACTTGTGAATGAGGGATCATAACCATATCATGAAGGCTATTCATGTAATGGATCATATGTGTTAGTAGGATCTTCCTCCCTGACCTTGTGAGGTGGATATGACATCTCTATAATCTCATCCTCATGATCTACCATGGTGTGTGAATCAAAGTGAGAAGTAGTCCACCAGGGCTGTTTGGTTTCCTCTCCCAAAGGAGGAGCAGACGTGGAAGGAGGAAGTATTAATAAATGAAGAGAATGGTGAGGTGTCATGCCTGAATCCACAATGACTCAAAAAATAAAACACTCAATATAATTACGCAAACCCTAGGAAAACTAGCGTGCATGGAGCATACACCTGAAAATGTAAAGCCAAATCACAAGCAAAATAAGGGTAGGATATGTGAGCTCCCGAATGAAGAAGGTATGTCTCTCCTAGGAGAGGCTTGAGACTCCCATACACAACAAGCAGAGTTTCGTAACCAATTATAGTGGCCCTCAGCTTCAATGCATATAGCGACTATGTTTTTCGACCCCTACTTGGCCATGACACCTACATAACAACCTTTGCAAATACCGTCTTGATAACCTAGGTAAGGAAAATAAGGTCACCTCAATATAATCAATGCTCAGGCGGACACTCATAGGTGGGATTGACCATATGGGCAGGGTAACAAAGCCTAAATCCTGAAAGCATAACCAGTACTTGAGGGGTGCACTAGCCAATATCTTAAAGGCCCCCAGATACGAATACAATCTTGGAAATATATCCGGTGCTAATAAATCACAATTAGGGGTCATCCCAATAATAATTTCTCACAATGCCTTGTGCTTAACTCCCTTGTAAGAGGAGGATCCTAAGAAACAATGATTATATAAAGGATTTCACACTCTCACCTAGACAATCACCTAATTTTTTTATTTAGTGCTCTTGGAGAATTAACTCACAATGAACTATTCCAAGACCCTAAAACCTAGTCTTATTGATGCATCCTAGAAAAGAAAAGAGTGTAATTCATTTTATTATGCATTGATTTTAATTGGCTTTATTACTCAAAGGGTAAATGGAAGTGCAACTAATGAAGTTATGATGCAACAGGAAGTAAAACGCACACCTAACAATGAATGCAAATGCACTGTGTTGAATGAAAAACAGGGTATGCTACTACGTGAAGTGCAATATTTTTCCTTCAAATGTATATGCAATCATTCCTATATGAGAATATGATGAATACTCACCAAGCAAACCTAATTCAAGTACCATGGTAGTGCAAAATGAAAATAATGCATAACTATGCAAAAGGAAAAATGTTTTATTATTTTTTAATTAAATGAGATAAAAATAAAAAATATGACTCTACAACCCTAAGACTCTGTAACCACTAATAAACATCAGCCAAGAAAAGCAACAAGGTAAAAGAGACCTAATGCACTAATCCCAAAACCAAAAGTTGAAAATGGAATGACAAGAACATTTTCAAAAATTTAACTAAAAGAAGTCGCTGGTTAGAAACATGGGTGTATACAGACTCCAGAAGCATCCAAGAAGACTCAGCAATCATCCGGACTCACCCAACAACACTTAATATTCCCCTAAAAGAAAAACATCAGGGCATACGTGACTGTTCTCAGTAAACCTGCGTACATACGCGACTATTCCAGGAAAACCCGCACGTACACGCAATTATTCCAGGAAAACCTGCTTGTACATGCGACTTTGAAAGCAAAACCCACGTACAGGAATAAAAAGAGATAAAAATAAGGTAAATAGATAGGCTAAAACAAAATTTATTCCTATAGGACACTACTGGGAAAACATGCCCCCGGACCCGATAGAGAAACAGAGAAATCAAAAAAATTCAAGCACATTGAATGCTGAAAAACCCCCAAAGAAAAACAACTAGAAACATCCCCAATATGGTCTCCAATTCTATTGTGGAGAAAACTTCCTATGGCTTGGGATGTACCACAACAAACAGAGAAACCGTAGAAATCAATCCCTTCCCAATATGCAAGAGAGATAAAACATCTAACGCTAAAGGATCTCGAATCATACCTTATCCTATACTGTTGAAGTAGATCCCCATTGAGATTTTTCCAATCCCGCTTGCTTTAACAATTCGGTCTCAACAATAGTAAACAAGGAAAGCATGATATATAACATAGTGTTAGGCCTACTCTAGCATATATAATCAATAATGCATAAGAAATTAAACACATCCATGGATTCAGTATTCATTTAAATGCACATCATTGGACAGGAAAATATATTTCTATTAATAAAATCAGATATTACATAAGTGACAACCTCTTTTGACACATTTGTGAACCGCGGAAACCGAGTCCTCCACCTGGGCCTCCACCACCTCAATCCTCCATATCTCAATAGAAAGCTCACAAGCAAAGGAAATCTTTGGAAGAACACAATGTGCTACAAGGGACAAAGGGATGCAGACTCAAGTACAAGCAATCTATGGCAGCAATGGACTATAGTTTTCTTGTTCTTCATTTCCTCTTCTTCAATGTATCCAAGGGGTTCCTTATATAGTTCTTCAATGGGGTAATGGAAGGTCAAATTCGAGCGATCTCGAGGCATATGGAAGGCTAAGAGACATTAGAGGAAATTTCAACTCAAAATGGGCCTCCTAAAATGAACTAATAAAATAATAGTTAAAATAATAAAATAATATTTATTAATTTTGGAGGAAGAAAAGAAAAAAACTACTTTTTTGTTTGTATTTTTGACATATCTCCCCGTGTTTTTACTCAAATTTTGATTGGGAGAGTTCGTTGGATGCGGAATTAAATTTTGCATCCAACGAGTACCCACTCGGCATACTTTTGATGGACCCTGCTACCCCAAAAACAAGAAATACCTGAAAAAATGAAATGATGATGTCATTGTTCCATTTTTTCAGGGATTTCTTGTTTTTGGGGTAACAGGGTCTGTCAAAAGTATGTCGAGTGGGTACTCGTTGGATGCGTAATTTAATTCCACATCCAATGAGCTCTCCCAATCAAAATTTGAGTAAAAAAACGAGGATATATGCCAAAAATACAAACAAAAAAGGTAGTTTTTTTTATGATACCTATCCCCAAATTTATATTAAAAAAGTGTTTAAGACCTATACGGTATTTCAAATTTAAAGCAATTTCATTGGCTAACACATGATGACATGGAATTTGAATAAAAGTTAAAAGGCCCATTTTAAATTGAAATTTCCTCTAATGCAAGTGATTTGGATCCACATCAAGAAAAATTCCAAAAGTATTTGGACTTATGCACACATCCCGATGTAGGTGGGTTTAAGGGTAATATCCGCGTATATACATGAGAAAGGGATTAAAATTCGCGTACAACAAATAATAGGTTTTTATAGGGATAATATTGGAAACATCAAAGGTATGATATTGGTCCATGGGGTCCAAAGAGTTTGCAGAGGGACAGGGAAGGACATACATGTGTTGATGTAATTGTAACTTTGGAATGTATTCACTTGTATATCTTATGTATTGTACCCCGATGTTTTTTTCGGGAAGTGTTTGTAATTTAATTGAGTCATGTCATACCCTGATGTTCCAATTAGGAGTTTCTATAATGTAAATAAGTCATGTCAAGTCATTTTTGATAGCCCTCCTATTGTTCAAGGGTTAAAGTCCCCGCAGTTGCGGGGCCCTAGGGTTATTAGACTCTCCTAGTGAAGTTATCCCTAGTGAGTTATTTTCAAGTTAGGAATTAATATAAATAGAGAGTGAGCCTCTCTATTTATCACACACTCACTCACACTCAGTTGTAGCGCATAGCTGAGGGAGAAGAAGTTGCTAGGGCTAAAAAGAAAGAGGCTACTACTGTTAGGAGATCATCTTACTATTTTGTGGTTTTACTTTTGGTGCTAATTCTATCTCTGAGGAAGTGCGGAGTTTTCTCCATTTATGGTTTCCCAAAGGAAAAACACTATGTTCATTGTCTCTTGTGTTTGATTGTTGTTCTTGTTATTCTCTCAGTTAAAGATCCTAATATAATGCTAGCTTAAATGTTAAAAATATAACATGGTATAAGAGCTAACCTGAGAAGAAGACACTATGCAGCTTTGGGAAATAGGGATTCCTACTTTTTGGATCTCTCTCCACATATTTTCAGCAAAAGAATGTTGGGATAACTCTCCTCCCTAGGGCACATCTTTCTATCGAAGTGGAATCTGATTTTGAGCATTTTCAGTTTTTGACCTGACACTGCTGTTGAAAATTAGGGATTTCCACATAAGTAGAATTTTTGAGTGAGCTCAGGCCTAGAAATTTTCCTCCTCAAAATTGAAGCTTAGAGATCAAGATCAAAGAATTTGGTCGGACAAAACTTTGGGAAAGTCAAACCTTAATATGCTCCTAAACTAGCACTGCAGAAATTCAGCTCCAAATCCTTATCCGACATCTTGACCTAGTAAGATCTAAATATTTTGTATTTCCATTTGAGGTTCTCAGTTAAGATGTCTCATCATACCAAGGTTGATGAAAATCTTGAGGGAGCTGATAACTTTTGACCCTGGAAGTATAGGATCTCCTTGGTCCTATAAGAAAATGAGTTGGACTCCTACATCAATGAGGAGGTTTCAGTTTCAGAGGAAGATGAGGCTAAGGCCTTACATAAGAAGAAGTTGGTTATGGATAAGAGGATTATTGCTGATTCAATCAAGGATCACCTCATACCATAGGTGTCCTCCCTAAAGAAACCTAAAGCTATGTTTGATTCCCTAACCAAACTGTTTGAAGGGATGAACATAAACCAGAAGATGACTTTGAGGAACCAGTTGAAGAATTTAATGATCCATATTGAGGAGACCATACAGTAATACTTTACAAAAGTCTCCTAGATCAAAAAACAACTTGAAGCAGTAGATGAAGAAGTCGAGAATGTAGAAATTGTGGTGAAAACCTTGAATGGTATCCCTAGATCATGGGATTCTTTCATCCAAGGAATCTGTGCTAGAAAGAAGCTAATCAAGTTCAATAGACTGTGGGAAGAATGCTCACAAGAGGAAGCTCGAATAGTAGCTCAAGAAGAAAAGATGGGAAATGAAGATCAAGCTCTCACAGTACACTCCAAGAAAGGCAGGACAAAAAATCATCATCACCAAGGTAAGCATTCTCATCAGAAATATAATTTTGTGAAGAAGGATCCATCCAAACTCAGATGCCATACATGTAATGAAAGAGGACACTTTGCTAGAAATTGTCCCATGAATAAGAATGGATATAAGAAGAAGAAGAAGAACTCCAAAAGAAGACATCATGCTCACACTACTGAGGATGATGATCCTCCTAGAAAGAGAGTAAAAGAAGAAAGTGAAGACTCTTCAAGTGATGAAGAATATGTTCCGATATCCACTCTCACAGGAACTGTCACACATGGAAGAAAATATTGGGTTATTGACAGTGGGGATTCCAAACACATGACAATATTCAAGGAATCCTTTAAGAAACTATCTGAACATAATTCACCCCATAATGTGAAAATTGGGGATGACTACCAATATCCCATAAAAGGTAGTGGTGAATCCTCCTACAAGCTAGACTCTGGAAAGTCCATGAAAATGAAGGATGTCTTGTTTGTACTAAGACTAAAGAAGAATATTCTCTCCATATCAGCGCTAGATGCAAAAGGCATGAGGGTTTCATTTGTAGATGGCCAAGTCCTCATGTGGCCAAGAGGAAAGACTATTGACGATGCAATAGTAATTGGAGAACAAGAAGGAGGATTATACAAATTGAAGGGCCATCCAGAACAAGCTTTGGTTCATGACATAGTAGAGCCAAATGAACTTTGGCATAGAAGGCTTGCACATGTGCATTACAGAGCACTACCACTTGCAAGCAAATATGTTGAAGGTATTCAATAAATTCAGGAAAAATCTGAAGGAGTATGCAAAGGATGTGTGAAAGGAAAGAACACAAAGAAGACATTTCCATGTAGCGAAAGCAAAGCAAAAGGAATCTTGAAAATCATTCACTTCTATGTATGTGGTCCAATGTCATCCAGCTCTTTAAGCGGGTATGTATACTATGTTTCTTTTATTGATGATTTTTCTAGGAAGACATGGATATACTTTATGAAGAAAAAATATGAATTATTCAACAAATTCAAGGAATTCAAAGCCTTGATCGAGAACCACACTAAAAAGAAGATCAAGACCTTTCAATCAGATAATGGTGGAGAATTTACATCAAATGAATTCAAAGAGTTATGCAAAGATTCAGGGATTAAGAGGGTGTTATCCACTCCATATAATCCACAACAAAATGGGGTTGCAGAAAGGAAGAATAGAATGATCATGGAAGCTGCAAGAGCAATGCTTCATGATCAAGATATTCCCATGCATCTATGGGAAGAAGCTTCCAGAACAACGGTGTATGTACAGAATTGTATTCCACACAAAGTACTCGAGAAAAAAACACTTGAAGAAGTATTTTCTAGGAAGAAATCAGAATTTAATCATCTCAGAATATTCAGTTATCTAGTGTACATACACATTCCGAAAGAAAAGAGGACAAAGTTAGATCCTTCAGGAAAGAAGGGTATATTTGTGGGATACTCTGAAAGATTGAAGGCTTACAAAATATACTTCCTAGGATTCTAGAATATTGACATCAGTAGCGATGCAATATTTGATGAAGACTCAGCTTACAACAAAACCAGAAAGAGACCTGTAGAAGATCTTGAAGAAACAGAAGCACCCAGAATTCATGATACAACCATGAATGAAGAAATTCAAGAAGAAGATCGATAATTAGAAGAACCTCAAGAACATGTAGATCCACCTCAAGAGAAGAATCCTCACAAGAGGAAACCTGCTTGGGTATGAGAAGCTGACCAAGGTGTAGAAAAATATGGGGATCTAGAAGAGAATCACAGAGAAAGAAATAGGACTAGGTCCTGCTCCAGGTATGTAGCTTTATTATGTGACTTCATCGATAAAGAACCTTCCAACTATGAAGAAGCAGCAGAAAGGAAAGAATGGAAGGATGCTATGATCAAAGAGTATTAATCGATCATGAAGAATGATGTTTGGGATGTTGTCCCAAGACCAGAAGGGAAGTCTAGTGTAACTTTCAAATGGATATACAAGATCAAGCATGCTGCATATGGTAGCATAGAGAAATATAAAGAAAGATTCAGGGCTAGTGGATTCTCATAGAAAGAAGGAATAGATTATGAAGAAAATTTTGCACCTATAGCCAGATACACTTCCATCAGATTAGTACTTGCTCTGGCTGCAATGATAAAATGAAAGATACACCAAATGGATGTCAAGACTTCTTTCTTGAATGGTGTAGTGGAAGAGGAAGTGTATGTGGAGCAGTCACTCGATTTTGAGACACATGACAAGGAGTCTCATGTGTGTAGATTGAAGAAAGCCCTGTATAGTTTGAAATAGGCACCCAGGACATGGTACAGCAGAATTGATGGCTTTCTATCCAGTTTGGGCTTTACCAAAAGTAAAGAAGATTCAAACCTTTACTACAAGGTTGAAGATGGAAACCCAGTGATACTCCTACTGTATGTAGATGATCTATTTGTAATAGGTATGTATGGGTTGATTGCTGATACGAAGAGGAAGCGTGCTGCCGAGTTTGAAATGAAGGACTTGGGTATGATGCACTATTTTCTAGGCATGGAGGTGTGGTAGAATGCAGATGGAATCTCCCTCAGACAAGGGAAGTATGCAGTATAGATCCTGAATAGATTCAAGATGATGGATTGCAAGGCCAGGACCACACCTATGGCATCTAACTTGAAGCTATTGAGTGATGCTTCATCAGAAGTGGTTGATGCTAGGATGTATTGTCAGATGATTGGGTCCTTGATGTACCTGATGAACACGAGACTAGATATTTTCTTTGTTGTGAACACCTTGAGCTAGTTCTTAACAGATATGAGACATGTTCACTTGATTGCTGCAAAGCATATTCTGAGGTGCTTGAGGGGTACAGTTGATTATGGGCTCAAGTATGAGGTGAATCAAAAGATTAACATGGAAGGTTATGTTGATTCGGATTGGGTAGGTAGTGGCATCGATAGAAAGAGCACTTCAGGGTGTTGCTTCAGTATGGGATTAGGTTTGATCTCTTGGTTTAGCAGGAAGCAATACTATGTGGCACTAAGTACAACTAAAGTAGAGTATGTCATAGCTTGTTCAACTAGTTGTGAGGAAATATGGCTAAGGAAGCTATTGTCTAATTTATTTGATCTCTAGTTAGATTCTACTTATATACATTGTGACAACTAGAGTTGTGTGAAGTTGTCAGAGAACCTGGTGTTCCATGACAAGTCGAATCATATCGAGATCAAATATCACTATATCAGGGATATGGTGTAGAGAGGAGCAATGAAGCTCCAATATGTTGTGATAGATGAGAAAATAGCTGATGTGTTGACTAAGCCATTGGCAAGAGTGAATTTTGAGTACTTCAAGGAGAAGCTTAGTGTTCTCCAGATTGAGGTTCCCTCCAAGGGGAAGTGATGAGTCTGTGAGCCATCCTAACATGGTGAGAGGATTGGTTCCTTCCATGGTCAGATGTAAGGGCTGAGCCATTCTATAATGATGACAGGATTGGTTCCTCACATGTTAGATATGAGTGTTGAGCCATTCTAATGTGACTGTAGGATTGTTTCCTACATGATCATATATAAGTGTTGAATGCCATTCTTGGAATGGAGGAACTTGGTCAGTTACCATGAATACTCAGTCTGGGACTAAGAGCCATTTCGATGTGACTGTAGGATTGGTTCCTACACTATCAGATATAAGTGCAAGGCCATTCTGATGTGAATGTAGGATTGGTTCCTACATGATCAAATATAAGTGCAGGGCCATTATGATGTGACTGTAGGATTGGTTCCTACATGATCAGATATAAGTGTAGAGCCATTATGATGTGACTATAGGATTAGTTCCTACATGATCAGATATAAGTGCAGAGCCATTCTAAGGTGATTGTAGGATTGGTTCCTACATGATCAGATGTAAGTGCAGAGCCCTTTTGACATGTAGGTAGGATTGGTTCCTCACATGGTCGAATGTAAGTGCTGGGCCTTTCTAACATAGATGACTGGATTAGTTCCTCTCATGGTGAGATGTGAGTGCTGGGCCTTTCTGACATAGATGACTATATTGGTTCCTCTCATGGTCAGATGTGAGTGCTGGGAGTGCCTTTCTGACATGGTGTTGGATGTGTTCCTCTCATAGTCAGATGTAAGTGCTTGGTGAGCCATTCTAACTTAGGGTCAGATATAAGTGCTGGAAAAGACCTACATGGAATCCAGGCCTACAACCAACATGAAAAAGGGTTGGATCTATAGAAATTCCTATGACAAGAAGAATCAAGCAATAGAACCTGTGATGATGATCCAGTAGAGATGTTCCAAAACTAGAGATGATCTAGATCGAGTGATGATCCAGATCCAGTTATGATGATCCAGACCGAGTGATGATCCATATCCAGTGATGATCCAGATCCAGATGAAGATGACAAGGACTCGATGATGATCTAGATGATACAAAGAAGAAGACTTGTGCTGACAAATTGTGTTGAGAGAATACCTTCCTAGTTAAGAGGGAGTGTTGATGTAATTGTAACTTCAAAATGTATTCAGTTGTATATCTTATGTATTGTACCCTGATGTTTATTTTGGGAAGTGTTTGTAATGTAATTGAGTCATGTCATGCCCTGATGTTCCAATTGAGAGTTTCTATAATGTAAAAAAGTCATGTCAAGTCATTGTGGGTAACCCTTATTGGAGACATTTACCACCATACACACTCTGTTTGGTCAAATTGGCCTAGTTAAACAACTATCCTAAGTATTATTGACATTAATTGACATCAGTGGAGCATTAAATGTCATCATTTAGTCTCACCCATGCTTACCTTCAGTCAAGGAGGCTAACTTGACCTTCTCCTACATTCAGGGAGGCTAACTAGAGCACTTCGGGGGTGATCTGAGTGATATTAGTGCACCTAATTGCTAACTGGTGGTTACAATCAGTTAAACATGTTAGTTAAGGTGCCTCCTCTCATTAAATATATTATTTAACGATTATTTAATGAACTGGAGTCAACAGGGGTGCCTCCACCAACTTATGATGTGCATTTCAACTTCAGTTAACCTCATTGGGGTTCATTGGAGTCATTGTAGCACTACCTCTTGATGGTTGGTGAGCTATGGCATGTGTTTGATCTCTTTCAGTTGAGACTCAGTCATTTATTGCACTCTGACTTCAGTTAGGGTTAGTTGAGTTAATTAGGGTTTTGGTTAGTGGTTAAATGAGTGTGAACCATGGCTTACAATCAGTTAAGCTAGACTCACTCATTCAATTCGAATGACCTCCTAAGGAATTCAAATTGTCTCTTCATTCATGCTTGTAGAATGACATTGTAATTGTAATCATTCATTCTTTATGTGAATGCAGAGTGGCTACTATTCTTGTAGACCAATTACACCATTTCATGAGTTATTTGTTGATTAATTCTTGATGAGATTGATTCTTTGTTCGTAGATCAATATACAATATTAATATCGTATCAGAGCTTACAGTGCCCCTTTTTTTTATTTGCAGGTTTTAACAGGTACAACTTCAAGTGGACTCATCAATCCCTCTTCTCACCCCATTCACAAGCTATTCGGAATGGAAGTTGAAGATGATTGTATCTCTGAAGAGACGAGGTTTCTATGAGGTTTCTATTGGACATGGAAAAGAGTCTTATGAGAATTATAATGACTGGATAAATGATGGTGATAGAGATTTTGGAGCAATATGCCTGGCCCTTTCTCCTAGCTTGCGCTACCTTATTGGTTCTGTTGAATACCCAAAGGAAGTCTGGACAAAATTGGACAAAACCTTTGGCAAGCACAATGAGGATCATAATAGCGATTTGGAGATCACATCCAGCACCACAAGAGTTATTTACTTAAAATTATCAGCCTCTACTCTCTCTGATGAAGTTGTTCAAGATGAAGATGAAGAAAAATCTTCTACACATTCAATTCGAATCAAAGAAAGTCTCCATGCAGTGACTCCTTCTCCTGATGCTCTGGAAGTTCATGAGATCTTTGATATCTCATATCCTCTTATTGCTTAAATAGAAGAAGACATTCAAATATCTAATATTGAATAAAAATACTGCTGCACTTCCATGCAAACATTCATTGGTGCTTTTCCTTTGAATTCTATGCAAAATTTACCAGTAATTGCTTCCGAAAGAAAAGAGAAATTTGTTTTTTCTTCCTCTAATGTTGCTGCTGGTGTGAAAATATGTAAAAACTTGGATATTTTGGAATAAATATCAGATTATAAGAGTGACACATTCTCTCCCCATGATCTAGATCTTCCAGCAAAATCCTGCAGGACTGCATGCACCAAAATTCCGAATTTTGAAGAAAAAGACAGTTGTGCATCCACCGTCTCGGTTGACCATACTTTTGGATATGATATGAAACTTATTGGATATGATATGATATTATTTGGATATTATCTGATATTTATTGGTTCAAAATTTCAGGTTCACAAACCTTCAGTACTACTTGTAGCTGTTCTCATCAACGGTGTGAAGAAACAAGTACCGCAAGTCTCCTACAAAACTGCTGATGGGGATTTGATTTCATTTCACAGTTTCGGATCTATTGTGAAATTATTTAGATATGATTTAATTTATTATATGATATTATTTGGTTCATATTTTAAAATCCAAGAGTTTTCAGCCATGCTTGTAGCTGCTCTCACCAATTCTGGTGTGAAAAATCAAGTACCGCACTTTCTCTTCAAAACCGCTGATGGAGATTTGGTGTTAGTTTCCTCATATGAGGTTTCTGATATTTTATTATGTGATTAATTAGCTATTTCAGAAGCTATATCAAATTATAGATCTCAATCATTCGCTCTCCACAGTCCCAGGGCTTCTCTACCTTTGGTCACATGCTCATCTCCTCACAGAACTAGTAAAGAGGAAGACATTCTGCATCCGCTTGGACACTTGCTCCTAAGAATTGGGGATAATTTTACCACTCATGGTTTTCTGTTAAAGGCTACAACATATCAGTTTCTTGAGTGTTCCATAGATGGTTCGAATCCTCAAGAACCTTTTCTCTCTCTTCAAATGATTTCAGCTACTCTACATGGGTCCAGTTTTCACCGTGAAGCTGTTTATATTTATGATTCAGTTGAGTGAATTGTTCTTCTTCCAAAGTGGAAGATTCCTCCAGACATATTCATTTAGTTTGGATTCATAGGTTCACATGTATAGTCTTAGGATACTGTTGCATAGAAGAACCAATTCTTGATTTACTGCTTAGTTTGAGGGGGGGTATTTTTCCCATGAGGTTTTCCCTGTTTCCTTGGTTATATTAAGCAGTTACTTTATTGTACAGGGTGACCTATGGCATTTGTTGTTGGGGCCCTAGAATTTTTATGAATTTGTGTTTTCTAACTCCTCCTGAGTATAGCTTAAGGAGGGGTGTTGAAGACATTTACCACCATACACACTCTTTTTGGTCAAATTGGCCTAGTTAAACCACTATCCTAAGTATTATTGACATTAATTGACATCAGTGGAGCAGTAAATGTCATCATTCAGTCAAGGAGGCTAACTAGAGCACTCTGGGGGTGATCTAAGTGATATTAATGTACCTAATTGCTAACTGGTGGTTACAATAAGTTAAACAAGCTAGTCAAGGCACCTCCTCTCATTAAATATATTATTTAATGATTATTTAATGAACTGGAGTCAACAAGGGAACCTACACCAACTTCTGATGTGTAGTTCAACTTCAGTTAACCTCATCGGGGTTCATTGGAGTCAGTGTAGCACTACCTCTTCATGGTTGGTGAGCTGTGACATGTGTTTGATCTCTTTCAGTTGAGACTCAGACATTTATTGCACTCCAACTTCAGTTAGGGTTAGTTGATTCAATTAGGGTTTTGGTCAGTGGTTAATTGAGTGTGAACCATGGCTTACAGTCAGTTAAGCTAGACTCACTCATTCATTTCAAATGACCTCCTAAGGAATTCGAATTGTCTCTTCATTCATGCTTGTAGCATGACATTGTAATTGTAATCATTCATTCTTTATGTGAATACAGAGCGACTATTATTCCTGTAGACTGATTACACCATTTCATGAGTTATTTGTTGATTAATTCTTGATGAGATTGATTCTTTGTTCGTAGATCAATAAACAAGATTAATAACCCTCCTATTGTTCAACGGTTAAAGTCCCCGCAGTTGCGAGGCCCTGGGGTTATTAGACTCTCCTAGTGAAGTCAGCCCTAGTGAGTTATTGTCAAGTCAGGAATTAGCATAAATAGAGAGTGAGCCTCCTTATTCATCACACACCCACTCACACTTAGTTGTAGTACATAGCTAAGGGAGAAGAAGTTACTGGGGCTAGAAAGAAAGAGGCTACTGTTGTCAGGAGATCATCTTACTGTTTTGGGGTTTTACTTTTGGTGCTGATTCTATCTCTAAGGAAGTTGTGGGGTTTTATCCATTTATGGTTTCCCTGAGGAAAAACATTGTGTTCATTGTCTCTTGTGTTTGATTGTTGTGCTTGTTATTCTCTCAATTAAATATCCTAATATAATGCTATCTTAAATGTTAAAAATCTAACAAAATGTGTGATCAACCATGTGTGGTAAAATCAGCTATAACACATATCATTATTTTTGAAAAAAATAAAAATAAATTGTTCTTTTGTGGCTTTCAAGTTTCTATTTGAAAAAGAAAAAAAGAATAGTTTTTGATTTTTTCATTTGATGTCTCTTTGCTTAGTCATTTTGTTTCAACTTTGAGTCAAAACACCACATAAGTTTCACACCATTTACCCTCTGACTAAAAAAAACCTTTTAAAATGAACGATATAATTAAAAATTATTAGTAAGTTTTATTTTTTAGGATCCTACACCAACTAGCTTAGGCTAGACTTGTGGATTAGGGAGTTTTAACTCTCCACAATTATTTGATTTCAGACGTAGTTGGCCAATCACTAGGTAAATACTATTCTATGTTGATTGCATCTACGAATCTTCTCTCAAATGAGAGTTAAGCATAAGGCCACATGGAGGCTTGTACTGAGGAGATAACCCTTTGATTCCTTACCAAAGCGTATACCAAGTTTTTTGCGCATATGGGGAATTCTGTTAATACCACCCTTTAGGCCCCATGCAATGCCGGTGTTAACAGGGTTTTGGAATTTGCTACCCTACCCATGCATATAAATCAGGCTTATGATTCCCCCCCCAGACTATTAGTATAGTTGTGGTATCCTTTAGTCTCTTTGACATCTAAGGTTCATACACAGGTATACTAGAAGGCTATTTCTGGTCTACCTTGGATGGGCTTGGAAGGTAACCTCGGTAGAAGGTGTGGGATGGTAGTGGGTGATTCCTCTGCTTGTTCCTAAGAACATCTACAAGGATTCCAAGTAACTGTCTATAAAATTTCTTCTGGAAAACATATCTTATACCCATTTTTCTGGTTGGCTTTAGGAATTTTTTAGTGAGTGTTGTGTGGTTTGTTTGTACTTAGTTTTCCTTTAGGTGTGTGCTTTGTACTTTTGGTTTCCTGTCAACATCATAATTTGTCTTATTTTTTGAAACTATGGCTAACACCCCTTTGAACACCAACCAAGACATCCCCATGTTGGGAAATCCTTGTACTATTCCCCTCACAGGGAATGTTGGTTTTTTGTTGATGGCCACCTTGAATCTTCCTGGATTCACCCTAGGGCTACCGGTGTGGTTGTTTTCCACTCCAACTGTCCTAAAATGCTCCTGATGATTCTCAAGTAATATCCTTATATCAAGGGAGTCAAAACATTGCTTCCCCTTCACCTATAGTTGATTCTCCTCCTCCTTCAACCTCATGCAGTGAAAGTACTGATACTAGTAACTTTCAATCTAAAAGGAGTAAAATAAGGAGGAATAGGAAGAAGACACATAAGAAAGGGGGAACCTGTTCAACTTTTGCAAGTCAATTTGAGCCTCACCACCTAGCCTCTGCAGTTCATGCTGGGGGAACCTATCCAACCTTTTTAGGTCATGTTGGATCTAAGCACTCAACCTCTGCAAGTCAAGTTGATCTTCACCATCCAGCCTCTGTTGATCATGCTGGTGGGATCTTGCCAACATTTCCAAGTCACGTTGGATCTAGTGACCCAGCCTTTGTAGTTCATGTTGAGGGCACCCATTAAACCTATGATTTTCAAGTTGAACCTCCCCATCCAACCTCTGCAAGTCATGTTGGATCCATCCACCTAGCCTGTGAAGTTCATGCTCGGGGAACACACTCAATTACTACAAAGCATGTTAATCCTAACCATTCAGCCTTTATTTTTCATACTGGCGGTTCCCGTACAACCTCTACAGGTCATGTTGGAACTAGTCTCTTAGCCTCTGCAAATCATGCTGGGGGAAGTCCCTCATCCTCTGTGGTTCATGCTGAAGACAATCTGTCAACCATTGCAAGTCATGTTGACATTGTTGAAAAAAATACCCATTCAAAACATAATCCCAAGTTTCCTTGTAATATTTGTGAAGGAAACCACCTTACTTATAAATTCCCTTCTATCGTGGAGGTGCAAAGAGTTTGGATTCATAGTCCTCCCATTTTTTAACATTCCGAATTTTTTCAACAACCAACCTCTCTTAGTCAGGTTGGACCCAGTCACCTAGCCTCTGGTGGTCATGCTGGGGGAAAAATATCATCCTTTGTGGGTCATGTTGAGAGAAAACAGTCAGCTATTGTTAGTCATGTTGACACCACTGAGAAAACTAGTCATTTGAAGTGTAAACTTAATTTCCCTTATAAGCTAAGTGAGGGAGATCATATTATTCATCAGTTCCCTACTATTGTAGAGGTGCAAAGAGTGTGGTCCTAGACTCAAGAATTTCCTTCTCCCGAACAACCTATAGTTTCTCAACAACCTACTCAACCTTTGGTTGATCAAGTGGTTGAACCAATCTCCCATTTAGTTGATCCCACTCTTCTTTTAGAGAGTGATCTTGATGTGATTGAACCAATATTAGCTTTGGTCAATCCCACTCTTCCTTTGGAGAGTGACTTTCACAAAGCAGTTGAATCGATTTGAGTATTGATCAATCCCACTCTTCCTTTGGAGAGTGAAGTGTCTACTAGTCACACTTTCTTCACTACTAGTTCAGAACTTACTGAACATGGGGGCATTGAACTCGCTTCAGATGAACCCCCACCAAGCTCTTGGATGGCTTCATTTGATTAGGATAGCCTAGTTGAGTCATGCCTTCCTTCTGATGCACCTTTCCAGATAAAGGTCAAAGTTGAACAATACACGATTGCTCATTGTATTGTTGATGAAGGAGCCCTAGTTAGTATCTTGTCTACTCATGCTTGGCGAGGCATGGGATCTCCCAGCCTTGTGTTGAATTCTAGTCAGTTACTGGAGTTTGATAGAAGAACCAGTATAGCCTTAGGAATTCTTTCTCAAACACCTGATACTTTAGGTGGGAAGACCATATCAGTTGACTTCATGGTGATAGAAGATCCATTGGACTTCAATATGCTACTCGGACGTTCTTATTTCTATGCCATGGAAGCTGTGGTGTCAACATTCTGTCGTGTGATGTATTTTAATCATGGCGAAGAAATTGTCATTATCGATCGGTTGTATTTTCTTGATCTGTCTCCTGACCCAAATAGAGACCAGGTCTTTCTTTTATTGATTCCCAGTGTTTCTATAGACACTACCCTCCCATGGGTGAGCTATGTGGCCTAATGTCATTTTGTTCAATTGCTACTAAGAAGTAGCCTCGGTTTTCATGCTTACCTTCTCGGGACTTGGTCCCAACAGTTGACCAGGTGTGTCATCCTATACAAACTATGGAGCCCACTCTCCATTCTGTCGATCTATTTGAAATTTCAGATATGTGTTCTATCTTAGATGATCTCCTTCCTTCAGATGAAGCCTTCCTAGATTCTTTGATACAGTCTAACCTTCTTATGAATTTTGGTTTAGTTGTGAGTAAGTCTAACCCTAATTTTCCTAGCAAGCCCGACCTTTCATCTTATGTTGGTCCTGTTCAGTTTTTTGACTTTTCCTTTGAACATCAATTCAATGATCCTGATGAGTTTTATTTTTCTTCTAGATTTTTCAACTCCTATGATATTGAGTATGTTCCTACAGACTCTATCTCCCCTCTTGATTTTTTATTTCCTTTTGAGTTTGATCTTACTGATTGTGAACCCTCAATTTTTATCATTATAGAATCTCCTTCGGTTGATTCTACCTTGACTACACCTTTTGTAGAAGATAGCAAAGCCGCATGTTTTTCTTCCAAAGTGACCTGCATCGGATATTTTCTTACTGAACATGGCGGCATTGAACCCGCTTCAGTTGAATCCCCACCAAGCTCTCGAATGGCTTCCTTTGATTGGGATAGACTAGTTGAGTCACGCCTTCCTTCTGATGCACCTTTCCAAATAAAGGTCAAAGTTGAACAATACACAATTGGTCATTGTATTGTTGATGAGGGAGCCCTAGTCAGTATCTTATCTGCTCGTGCTTAGCAAGGCATGGGCTCTCCCAGCCTTGTGTTGAATTCTAGTCAGTTACTGGAGTTTGATAGAAGAACCAATATAGCCTTGGGAATTATTTCTTGAACACCTGTTACTTTAGGTGGGAAGACCATATTAGTTGACTTCATGGTGATAGAAGATCCATTGGACTTCAATATGATCCTCAGACGTGATTATTTCTATGCCATGGAAGTTGTGATTTCAACATTCTTTCATGTGATGTATTTTAATCATGGCGAAGAAATTGTCACTATCGATTGGTTGGATTTTCTTGATCTATCTCATGACCCAAATAGAGACCAGGTCTTTCCTTTATTGATTCCCAGTGTTTCTATAGACACTACCCCACCATGGGTGAGCTATGTGGCCTAATGTCATTTGCATTCAATTGCTACTAAGAAGTAGCCTCGGTTTTCATGCTTACCTTCTCAGGACTTGGTCCCAGCAGTTGAACAGGTGTGTCATCCTATACAGACTATGGAGACTGCTTTCCATTCTGTTGATCTGTTTGAAAGTTCAAATACGTGTTCTATCTCGGATGATCTCCTTCCTTTGAATGAATCCTTCCTAGAGTCTTTGATATAGTATAACCTTCTTATGGATTTTGGTTTAGTTGTGACTAATTCTAACCCTAATTTTCATAGTAAGCTCGACAATTCTTCTTATGTTGGTCTTGTTAAGTCTTTTGACTTTTCCTTTGAACATCAAGTCAACGATCCTGATGAGTTTGATTTTTCTTCTAGATTTTTCAACTCCTGTGATGCTGAGTATGTTCCTACAGACTCTATATCCCCTATTGATTTTTTATTTCCTTTTGAGGTTGATCTTACTGATTGTGAACCCTCAGTTTTTATCATTATAGAATCTCCTTCGGTTGATTCTACCTTGACTAAACCTTTTGTATAAGATAGAAAAGTCACATGTGTTTCTACCAAAGTGACTTCCATTAGATATTTTCTTACTAAACATGGGGGCATTAAAATTGCTTCGAATGAAGCCCCACCAAGCTATCGGATGGCTTCCTTTGATTGGGATAGCCTAGTTGAGTCACACCTTCCTTCTGACGCACCATTCCAGATAAGGGTCAAAGTTGAACAATACACGATTGCTCATTGTATTGTTGATGAAGGAGCCCTAGTTAGTATCTTGTCTGCTCTTGCTTGGTGAGGCATGGGGTCTCCTATGCTTGTGTCAACTTCTAGTCAATTACTAGAGTTTGATAGAAGAAACAGTATAGCCTTGGGAATTCTTTCTCAAACACCTGTTACTTTAGGTGGGAAGACCATATTAGTTGACTTCATGGTGATAGAAGATCCATTGGACTTCAATATGCTCCTTGGACATTATTATTTCTATGCCATGGAAGTTGTGGTGTCAACATTCTTTTGTATGATGTATTTCGGATGAAGCCCCACCAAGCTCTTGGATGGCTTCCTTTGATTGGGATAGCCTAGTTGAGTCACGCCTTCCTTCTGATGCACCTTTCTAGATAAAGGTCAAAGTTGAACAATACACGATTTCTCATTGTATTGTTGATGAAGGAGCCCTAGTTAGTATCTTGTCTACTCTTGCTTGGTGAGGCATGGGATCTCCTAGGCTTGTGTTGAATTCTAGTCAATTACTGGAGTTTGATAGAAGAAACAGTATAGCCTTGGGAATTCTTTCTCAAACACCTGTTACTTTAGGTGGGAAGACCATATTAGTTGACTTCATGGTGATAGAAGATCCATTGGACTTCAATATGCTCCTCGGACGTTATTATTTCTATGCCATGGAAGCTGTGGTGTCAACATTCTTTTGTATGATGTATTTTAATCATGGCGAAAAAATTGTCACTATTGATCAGTTGGATTTTCTTGATCTGTCTCCTAACCTAAATAGAGACCAGGTCTTTCCTTTATTGATTCCCAGTGTTTCTATAGACACTACCCTGCCATGGGTGAGCTATGTAGCCTAATGTCATTTGCGTTCAATTGCTACTGAGAAGTAGCCTCAGTTTTCATGCTTACCTTCTCAGGACTTGGTACCAGTAGTTGACCAGGTGTGTTAGCCTATACAGACTATGGAGCCTGCTCTCCATTCTGTTGATTTGTTTGAAAATTTAGATATGTGTTCTATCTCAGATGATCTCCTTCCTTTCGATGAATCCTTCCTAGAGTCTTTGATACAGTCTGACCTTCTTATGGATTTTGGTTTAGTTGTGACTAAGCCTAACCCTGATTTTCATAGTAAGCCTGACCTTTCTTCTTATGTTGGTATCGTTCAGTATTTTGAATTTTCCTTTGAACATGAAGTCAATGATCCTGATGAGTTTGATTTTTCTTCTAGATTTTTCAACTCCTATGATACTGAGTATGTTCCTACAGACTCTATCTCCCCTGTTGATTTTTTCTTTCCTTTTGAGGTTGATCTTACTGATTGTGAACCATCAGTTTTTATCATTATAGAATCTCCTTCAGTTGATTCTACCTTGACTACACCTTTTGTAGAAGATAGCAAAATCGCATGTGTTTTTGCCAAAGTGACCTGCATCAGATATTTTCTTACTGAACATGGGGGCATTGAAATCACTTCAGATGAACCCCCACCAAGCTCTTGGATGGCTTCCTTTGATTCAAATATCTTAGTTGAGTCATGCCTTCCTTTTGACGCACCTTTCCAGGTAAAGGTCAAAGTTGAAGAATACATTATTGCTCATTGTATTGTTGATGAAGGAGCCCTAGTTAGTATCTTGTTTGCTTGTGCTTGGAGAGGCTATCTTTTGAATATTATCCCGATGTTGTTGACTCTTGGAGATAATATTCTTAGTTGGATTCACAACTATTTACTGGCTTTACCTTGTTGTTCAAGCTGTAATTGCATTTTCATGTTCCCTTCTCGTGCCTATGAGCTTGGTGTCGACTTCCACGCTTTTAGCTCGTCGTATAAGCCCTCATATTTTTTCTCATTGTTGCTAAGAATTGTATCATTTTGCCTTTGAAACTTGACATCCTTTACCTTGAGGAGACATTCCCTGAGTGTATTTATCTTGCTCATGTTCTTTGCATTATTCAGAGGTTTGTTCCTCACACTTGGAACTAGTTTCGCTTTCCTCTGACATTCATCTCCTCTCATTTAGATCATTCTTTCTGCTCTCCTTTGAGCTCGTTAAAAATAGTAAGGAGGCAGTAAGTTGAATTTTTCAAACTCATTAAAACTTCACATGAAATATATTGAGTTTCTTTAGGCCTAGGTCTGACTCCTCAAAATAGAGTTTACTGCTGAGTAAACTTGTCCGTTCAGGCTCGTTAAGAATATGTGAATGGGCATCCACATTGGTGGTAGGTTATCACTTTCTCAGACCATGTGTAATAATACAAGAAAGGAACACTCTCTTTTATTCAGAATTGAGAAGAGTATTCTCAGGCATAGGTTTATCACTTTTATCGAACTGAGGGACTAAATTTATGGAAAAGGAACACTTGGTATGAGATTAGTTTTCTATTTTTTGTGCTCTGTACCTAAACATGAAAAACATTCTAAGTGTACTTTATGGATTTGTCATGCTCATTAAACCATAAATAAAAAAGCATCGAGTTTACTGTTGTAAGCCCCATTTCTTGTAATCAAATGGATATTTCAGAGTGATCTTTCCTTCCTTCACACTCGCAAAACGCATGCTATATGTTGCTTTTGAAGGAGCATTGGGTAGGTGGTAATTTAACCTTTTTCAGATCTCCCTGACTAAGTATGAAAAATGTGTACCTTACTTCTTCGAAAGCTAAGAGATTTCTTCTGTGGTTTGCTTTATACATTTCTAGCCTCAAGAGACTAAATTGGACGAAAAATTTCCCCCTTGGAGTCTTCTTTGGAGTTTTCAGACTCTCTAAACTATGAAAACACCATTGATCATTCAATAATTTGGGATCGTAAAATCCATGAATCAGTTCTTTATCAAGCATTCTTCTCTCTCTTCTTCAATCTTTCCAAAATGAAGAATTTCCCAAGTTTTATTTCTTGGACTCGTTAAACCTTTACAAGAAAGAGGGAAGGAAAGTTCATTCACATGTTTTTTACATCATGGTAGCAACTCTTGTTTCATTTAACAAAGAACCTGTTTTGAGTCGATCAATAGTTGGGTCCTAGTATTTTGACCTTATCCCGATTCATATTTTTTTACTCCTCCAGTTGGTTTCTTTTCCAATTATATGGGGACTCTGTCAATGTCTCCTAAATTGTAGATTTGTTTCATTGGTCCATTTCTATCAAAATATTCCTAATTCACTTTTGTGTCATGCTCATTGTACAAGGATTAAACCTTTGTCAGTCATTTTGCAGTTGCCTTGACCTTTTGTGTCATCAATTCCCTGGTAGTTCATTACATCATGTCTTTGATGGTATTTGTCATGAAATTTTGTACGAATTCCAGATCCAATTAGTGTTTGAATTACCTCATGTTGGATGATGAAGGATGCCTTAATGCCTTCCTTCCAATGGATCTCTTCCTATCGACTACAACACATCTTGCTCTGGGAATGAGATTTATATTTTATGACAGTACCTTGGGGATTGCAGTCATTAGTGGCGATTTCCCTCGCTATTGGGTAGTGGGAATACCTTACTGTCTCCTACTCGATGGATTATTCAAGTGTTCAACTTCAATTCCTTGTATTCACACTTGTTAGAATGTACTAAGTACCTTGGGGACCATTTTCATTAATGGTGGTTTCCCTCGCGTTTGTTAACGGTTTTCATTATTGACCTGTAATCAAATAGTTTCCTCCATGTTCAACTTTAGCTCTTTTATTTGCATGGTTAGGATTCATACCTTTTTTGGGTGGTTTGGATTGAAGACCTTAGGCAGATAGTAGCATTGCCATATTCTGATATTGCTTGAGTTGTGCAAGACCTTGTCACATTTCATATGACATTTTGCTAAGACATAGATCCACCTTGTATTCTTGTGGCTATGATCGATTGTTGAGCATGGATCCACCTTGTTCATTTGTGTCCATGACTCCTTTAGATTTGATATGCCTCCTTTTTTCATATTGAGATACCATGAAAGTTTCATCAGTTATACATATGTTGGATGTGCATGTATATTTATAGTTATTTTTTGTATATGGACTTATATGTCCCATAGATCATTTTTGTCGGACATTTATCTCTCTTTTAGGTACCTTTATTCGATCCTTTCGATCTTGGATTCTCTGCTCTCTCCAAAATCAAATGTTTCCTTTATAATTTATTTCAGCTATCATCTTCCCCTCTAACCTCATACAATAGCAAGCATCTATTATAGCTCAAAATGACACATCTCTTCCCATGACCACTTTCCCATGATTCCGTCGCATGTCGACACTTCATGAAAGTCACTAAAAAAACACCTAAATTGGAGGACCCATATCTTGAGTTTTGTAAATCAGTTTGAATTATTCTCTACACCATTGGAAAGGTATTTCAATTTGCTAAAACTTTTAATAATACAACAAAGTCTGAAAACTCCCATAAGTACCCTAAAAATCATATTTGTTATGTATACGTGATTTTCCTTAAGGAAGCATGCATGTTGTACATGACTTGTCTATATAATACCCATGTTACCTTGAAAACGTGAATATTTTCATTACAACCCACATGTCATACATGAGTGATTTCATTTCCACCCTCGTGTATCTTTTGAACATGCAACTGATGTCTCTACAACCTGCATGTTCATGTCAAAAATACATTTTTCGAAGTTCAGATAGCTTGGTTGGTTATGCAACTGAATCCTTCAGTTGTAACTAATTTTTATTCGAACCTATCTCTTCAGAAAGCATATAAATAGAGGTACAGAGATCCATGGGAGGAGACTTGAATCTTTGCATTGTTATGCTGGATGAATTGGAGCTCTCTTTCCCCCCACATTTTCCCTAGTGATCATCTCCTTGTGTAGCAGAGCTTGGAGGCTGAGTTCCTTGGAGAAGAGAAGCAACATAACCAGATCAAGGTTCCCAACTTGAAGAGAAGGTATATTTTTACTTCATTTCATGATTAATAAAGATGTGATGTTCATATTCTTCACAAATCATTGTTCAATGTGTGATTGAATCTCTGTTTATGATCATATGATGATGTTAGTCAGATCATTATTTCATGTTTAGTTGATTATCATTGCTTTATATGTGATCATAATGGTTTGAGGAAGGTGTAATTCATTTTGCAGGTCTCTTGGAGTGAGAGGAGGAAGAGGGACAAGAAGAGGATTGAAGGGCTGCTTGGATCAATCTTCATTTGTCTAAGGTATGTACCATTCCAATATTTAATCTTGCTTGTATTTACTTACATAACTATATGCATCTCTGTTTCAACCCCAATATGTTGATGGCCTCTTAAACCCTAGCCATAGGAAACTTTCTTTTACAACAGGTTGGTAAAGGATCATCTTCCAAATATGCGACTGATGTTGGATTGGTGTCGATGAAATTAGATTACGCTGAACTTGAAAAGTGCATATTTTGTGCGCCACTTGGGATGTTGCTAGGGAACATTGTCTGTAAGGAAGGAATTCTAGTTGATCCAGCTAAGATTGTGCTCATTGTTAACTTTCCACCACCGACAAATGTGATTCAACTTAGAGAAACATTAGGCCATACCAGATACTATCGTAAGGTCATTAGAGGATATGTTGGGATCACAACTCCTATTGAAAATTTGCTGAAGAAGGATGCGTAGTTTGAATGGGGTCACTGGTGTCAGGGAAGATTCAACACTTTAAAGATGAATATGACTACAGCTCCAATATTGGTTTTTCTGGATTGGACGAAGGAATTTAATGTCCACATTGATGCATTGTAAATTACATTAGGAGTAGTGTTGGAGCAACCAAGCAAAGGGGATATTGATCATCTGATTTAGTTTTCTAGTCAAAAGCTATTGTCTGTAGAGAAAAATTATACCGCGACTAAGAGAGAAGGGTTAGCGATGGTCTACACATTAGAGAAGTTTTGACACTACCTATTCAGAGGCCATTTCAATATGTTCACTGACCATTATGTGTTGAAATACCTAGTGGATAAGAGTGTGTTGGGGGGGAATATATGTTATTGGCTACTCCTCTTCCAAGAGTTTTATTTTGATATCATTGTGAATCCAGGTCACTTTAATGCAAGACCTGACCATTTGTCATGAATCGAGATAGGTGAAGAATCGATGAACATCAAGGACAAACTACCTGATGCACAACTCTTCAGGATTGGAATGGTTGATGACTACTATAAGAAAATAGTTCAGTTTTTGGCAAGAGGAATGAGACCAGAGGGGTTGAATATGAATTAGAAGCAGAAGTTGGTTGTTTGGGCCATGGATTTTCAATTGATTGCTGGAGAACACTATAAGATGGGACCTGATGCTATCTTATGATGATGTGTATTACTGCATAAGAAGGAAAGAGTATCGATGGAAGCACATGCGAGAGTTGCAGGTGGACATTGTAGAGGTCGCGCAAATACCAAGAAGGTACTTTGCATAGGACTATGGTGGCTAACTCTCAATGAGAAGTGGATTTTGTTGGGCCAATAAACCCACCAGGAAAGAGAACTGGTGCATGATATATCATCACAACGATAGATTTCACCTCCCCAACCCTTACTCGGCAGAGAGGACATGACACATCTATCAACCCGGGCTATCTAATCCACCATGAAAAAAATACATAGATAAAATGCATTGAACTTAAAGCATATAAATACATAGATTCATAATAAAATGTAAACAATATATATAGCAGGAGAAAATCATTCATTCAACACATTCATGCATTCAACATGTTCATGATAATTTCATAATAATTCATAAGCAAATACAGTTGTAGAACTTAAATAAACAAGAATACTTATATTTGGAGAATCTTGTCTCGCAATCAACTATGTCACTGCAACGTTCCACTAAACCATAGACCAATGTGCTCTTTAATCTCTCAGCAACACTGTCACCCCCAAGCTGGGCATGATTTTCCCCAAGGAATAAGGAACACTAGCAGGCTTTCCCCATATCCAAGGATACAATAAAAATCAATAAATCCAACATAGTTGGGTTTATCAGACTTACACAGGAAGTGGTTTAAACTTAGCAAAATTCACATGAGACACAACCAAGCCAACAAATGGGCTTATCTAGCTACCAGCCAAGCCATCCTTCCAGTTGGGTTTATCATGCTACCAAGGAGGTGGAAAGACTAACTACTAAGCTAGTGAGCTCAACCCCATAGCTATGAACACCCACACTGAATCTAGCCTAATTTCTAAAAATTTACACACCAAACACAAGGAAGCATTCCCTTCTCTACTACACAGTCCCTCAAGCCATGACTTCCCTTCCAGTGCTATTCAAGGCATGCAAAGAAGAAAACCAGCCTTCTAGATTTGTCTGTAAGGTTATTTCACACATTAGGTTTATCAAGCAAGTATAGAATCCTTTTCCATTCGTTCAATCAATTCAAATGCCAAACGTGGATGTACACACAGTGATCTCAGTCCTGGGATTTATCAAAATGTAGCCGACGCTAGGGATTACATACATACACAGAAATTTACAAATATCTGAACATTGTCGATGCCAAACCGACTGCTGCAAAAAATACCAAAAATGAAAACATTGTTGGTCTTTCAAATCAAAGACATGAAATTTTATTTAGGGAAATCATGTTTAGGAAAACAACTAACAAACTAGAGAAAACGTGAAAGAGAACAATTCTGAACAGGAAAACCAAAATTGTGAAAGGAACACATTGCTGAACAGGGGAAATTGTGAAGGGTTCAGACTCAGAATCATTTTTTATTTCTTTCTACTGCGTGAATGCCCAATTGGGTTTCCTAAAAACATTTTGTTCAATCCAAATCATGAGGGAAGGTGAAATGCTGCCACATGAGGGAAAAGTGGTCTTTTTTTGTGTTTTCTTACCCAAGAAAATTTAAATTTTTTTTTCTAGAATTGGTGCTCTTCCCAATTCAAATTTATTCCCACTCTTACAATACCACACTCCCTCATCCTTAGGAAAAATCATGCCCCCATCTCATTTAGTTGCATTGACATAGCCGACTATGGGTTTTGATAAAAAAATTTGCAATTTTAACATAATGTCCAGCTTTTTAATGTTCAACTAGCATAAAAAAATACCATCGGCCCAACCTTAATTGCCGAAACATAGACATTAAACCAATGGTGGGGCATTTTCCTAGCTCCACACCATGATTATTTACATCATAATATTCAAATGCAAATGGGGTCAAAAACAAAGTGTTAGAATAGATTATTTAACAAGGTGGGAATAACCCGCACCAGTTGCAGATTGCACTACTACAACTACATCAAGTTTTCTATTTGACAATTTTGTCACTCTCTTTGGTTGTCCAAAGATCTTGATGAGAGATCATGGGATTCACTTCATCAATTGCACCATCAGTGCACTGATAGAATAGTTCCAAATTCAGCACAAGAAGAGAAACCCTTATTATCTACAAGATAATGGGACATTTGAGGTATTCAATAAGGTGTTGGAGCATGCACTCACAAAGGTTTGCAATGAAAACTGTGATGATTGGGATCTGAATATTTTGATAGTCTTATGGGCCTATTGCACTACTTGCAAATGGTTGGCAGGGAAGACACCATTCAAGTTTGTGTACGAGCCATAGGTAGTCATTCGAATGGAATATATTGTTCCAAGTTTGTGCATTGTAGCAACAACAGGGATGGATGATGAAGGAGAAATAGAAGAATGCCTAGCCCAGTTGTTACAGCTAGAGGCAAACCGGTTTTTCATAGGATTTCATTATCCTATTGATAAGGATCGATATAAAGCATGTCATGATCGACACATCAAGAATAAGCACTTTTAACAAGGAGATCTAGTGTTGATATATGACAATAAGTTTTTGAAACATCCAGGTAAGTTGCAAATGCATTGGCTGGTTCCTTATGTTATCAATTTCATTATCGAGGGAGGTGTAGTATAGTTGCAATACAGCTAGAAGGTGCGATGTTTCCTACGCTACTGAATGGTATCTGCCTCAATCACTACAAAGAGGGCTCGTTGTAACGTGATGCTTGAGCCATTGCATAAAAAAATGTTTTGCATGAGGTGATTATAAGGAGGTTGGAACACTATAAGTAAGTAGCAGCACAAGTAGAAATTTTAAGGATGTAGTTCGAAAGTAATCTGGTGACATCCGCAGGGAAGCGATAGAGTCAGATTGGTAGTTAATGCAGTAGTTAAACTAGTAAGTGGCAGAGGAATTTAAACAAAATGATCATTAATGGCAGATATGACTAATAGATCAGGAAGGATCAATGACATAATCAGGTGATGAATGATGGATTTGGTCATGATGATTAGAAAATATTTCACACGATCAATCCTACGCTATAAGAATTGACGAGGAATGAATTGAAGTCACCATTACGATTATTAAGTTGCAAAGTTGAGTGATATTGAAGAGCATAACCATGAGTTTGTTGAGAAATTGAGAGTAATAGAGAGTGCACCAATTCCAAAAGATATTTTGAGTAGGAGTATTTGGGATTCATCAATCACACAGAAGAAGAAGGGGGCCAATCATCCCAAGTCATCAACACATAAGAAGAGTAGAACCAGATCCTAGCAACGAGCGGAAGAAGAAGCTAGAGAGTGGGAGGGGCCACCGACAATGGGAGATGAGGGATCCTTAAAGAGGATAGGGGTGACTATGGAGGACATCCATGGAATTTTTCCACCATGAAATCCCGGTGTAAAGTAGAGGAAGCTGACAAAGAACAAGAAGTACCCCATAAATATGACAACCTTACCGAAGGGGATGAAATGCACTTTTTACATTGTTACCTTATTGGTAAAAATGAAGTATGTGGACCATGATCTACTGGAGTACACCGAATGCACCGCAAAACCCTTTGAAAAAAGGATGGGACAAGAGAATGATCAAATGATGCACATTTTGCATGAGTGGGCGGCGGGATTGCAACAATCGAAGCTTCTAGGCCTCATTCATATTCCTCATTTTGGTAGTTTGGTGGATGGAAATGGATGTGCCAAATAGTTCTTGGCCTACTTCCATGGAGGTTACCTATGGCTAGACCACCCGGTGCCAATCACTGTGGAGCTGATATCACATATTACAAGGTTTCCCATGCAAGGGGCCGACCTGTCACAGTACTTCCACAAAAAATAGAGTGACAAGAGGTTGTCCTTCAAGCTCAAAAATAAATAAGGTTTGGATTTTAATAGAATCAATGATCATGGTGTTCAAATTGTAGCAAATATTCTGGCCGTCAAGGTGGTGTTTAAGAATTGCCTAAACCAATGGACTTCGGGGGTAATTATATCTACTGAGTTATGTGTCATGGGCGTACAAATGAACTAGTCACTATTTCTATTGAACTAGTTGACTGAAGATGCCATGTTAGTACAATAGGGGAAGTGTTCATTCACATACAATTGGATGTTAATATTGATTGCGTTAGTCACGTGGATGGAGCCCGCAGACTACTAAGGTATGGATGTTGCAGTCACCTAAGTATGCAGGGGCATGAGGTATCATAACGTCTAGAATATCAGTGAACAAGAATGACTGAAGGACTATGCAATACAATTTTAAATGTACTAGGATGCATTGTAGGTTGCATCTATGAATATTTTGTGGATATTTGAGGAAGTAGTAGAAAAATACGGATGAGTTGTAAGATTCACAATAGGTCTACATGCAATACATGTGCAAGTGTGAAGGGACCCAGAGAGACAATGGTTAGCTATGGAGTATAAGTTAATTGATGCTGATATGGACACAATAGTGGCTGATTGGCTTTTGGAGTGGAAAATTGTGGTGAGTGTGGAGGAAGTGTTAGATGCCGTAGTGGGTCCTCCACCTAATGCACCAGTAAATCAGGAAGATGTACATGAAAGTGATCAGGATTTGAGTGATTCATTGCCAAGTACCCTGACAGATTTAGAGGCAGAGCGACAATATGAGGATACAAGGACAAAGAGAAGGAAAGAGCATGGAGAGTCTAGTGGCCCAACACCAATGGCAAATGAGCATGTGAACCGCATCATTGTTTCAATCACAGTGATGATGAATGCAACTAAGACTCAGCTAAGGAAGCATTGGATGAAGGGATTTACATAGGTAAATTTTCAAAGAACATGTTTAATTAATGAAATTTTGGAAATAATGTTGGAAGAAAACTTGTTGCATACAATGGCTGAGATCAATATTAGGAAGCAAGCCAAGATCATGTCGATTCTTCCACAATCATTGGAAACCCAGAGTGAGTATTTTGATGCCTCTTTGGAGTAGTCTGAAACAATTACACTAGACATAAACGAGATATCAATGCACACCTTGGTGTTGCTACAGAAGTTGGAAGCTCAGGAACTGGTCGACCATGAGCAGATCATCGGTGATCACCTTTTGAAATTGTAGGAGTTAGAAGAGGAAGCAACATAGGATACAGAAAACTTAAAGAAGGAGAAAGATAGAATAGTTGTCGAGAAGCCACAACTATGGGATCCCAAAACATGGGGTTAGAGATGAAAGTTTTTTTTTCTTGTCAAGAAATCTCGTAAATACTAGAGGAAACATAAGTGAAAGTTGAACCAAAAAATTTAGGACAAGTCATTGATGATTTCAAACAGGATATTAAATACTTGTAGGAACAAGTGAACCTAGGAACACCTCCATAGAAATTCATGGAATGAAAGGGGGCCATTTAGGACATCGCAACACGACTAGAGGAGATTGAGAAAGAGGCCAAGATGATTATAGATTCCACCATGAAATTTTGGGGTAGTGTGGTTCAGGATGCCTAGTTAGAACAATTGAATACACAACCGAGGGAAGCAAAATCACAGTTCGATGTCCTTAAAACATCACTTAAAGTGATGCCCCCAGTTGTAGAAGTCACAAAGGTAGTAGTGTTAAAGGAGTTGCAGCATCACGCCACAAAGGCACGAGAGTGTGAGTAGCGACACACAACTCATTTTGAATAATTTTAGGATATTGGTGAGTAGTTGTTGTTGAAGGAAGTTGCTTCACTTCAAGTGGTGCAGGAAGTCAACAAAGAGTCATCTTGGTCATGATTTTGTAGCAATTGGTCATTATTTTGTAATTTTTGGTCCAAAGTAGTTAGGAAGTTGATCTAAGTGGACCATTTTGTAAAAGGCGCAAGCCTATAAATAGAGATAGGAATGTAATGTTGCAATAAGTTTGATATTGGGATCAATTTATTGATCTTGATCTTATGCTAATTGTTAAATTGTGCTATGTGGAATACTGAAGTTTGTTTTGTCGCAACTCTGAAGATGTTTTGAGATCCTTTTTTTTATGCGGAAGTAATATGACATGATGGATATTGATGGAAATACTTTGTTTTATCTCTTTCTATTTTTTCGGTGTTGAATGATGTAATGAAATTATGTAATTTTTATGTGTTTTAAATCATGTTATCATGATCGATCTGTTTATGATTCATTATCTTGCTGCGATATGAATATGTCAATGCGATTTGATGATTGATGGTATGGATCTGTGATAATAAACCATTTTTTATATTTCTAAAATAGTGTTGCGATAACCAAATAGTAGATGCACAAAAATTCCTTCTTACTGTAGAAACGTGGTTTTGACAGTTCTCCCTTGAACATCTCAGGTGAGACTTCATCTGCTTCGTGGGTGTTGCTGGGTAGGGTAAAAGCTTGTTAGCACTTAGAATGTACCCAAGGTTGTAAATGGTAAACTCCAAGGTAACAACAAAACCACTTTAGAAAGAAACTGGTATTTTCTTCCAGAGAGGGATCTCTCAATAAAGATTTTAACAGGACCAGATATAAAACAACACTTAAATATTTGTATGTATGGATGAAACAATCACATAACCATTGGGCATGGAGTCACATACATATAAAGATATCACAAATACATATACATGAGATTTATCAAAGGCAAGATAATCACATCATCACAGTCGTTCAATTTAATCCAGGTGAAACAGAAGAGACGAGGAAACAGTCCATCAATACAGAGCATCAAAGATGAATTCTATATCAACTTTAGTAGAAAATGTATAAAATATCTGAAATGATGACTAGAGCATAAACATATGAATTCTAATCACCCAACGCTGTATTTCAGATACAAAGAAGAAACAAAGTGAAGTGTTACACTAGGAGATACGATCACATAAAGAAAGAAGCACAGACTGTAATATCAATGACACAGGAATCTCTGATAAACCTTCATGCATTCACTTTGTTATTCAAAAATAGATATGTTCTCCAAAAATAATTTCACAACACAATGGGTTCCAACCCCCATCTCATAAAAAAGATGCCAATATATACAAAAATAATAGATCTTCCAAGAAGATTTCACAACTGAATGATCGGCTTAATTTAGAGTCTTGTAACTAAATCCCTAACTTCTAGGAATAAATTACTGCTCCAATCCTAACAGATCATAAAGTAAAAATCAGCTTGGTAAAACATCTTCATCCAGTCAGCTCCTTGTTGTATAACACCTGTCTTTATGCATGCACGATATAATTGGTCTTTCCGAATCTCTCCACAGCTTTCCACTGTTCTGCGTTTAGGGTGTCACATTCCATTATCTCTCAGATTGATACTTCAAGCTCCATGTACGCTTCATATGACACTTTGGGTAATCTGCTTCTGATAATTGCGAACTTCTGTAGAATTTCGAAATCCTGTGTTAATTTGTCCACAATAGTTTTTCCTGTTAAGCTCTTTTCCAAGTCATCGAATTTAGAGTGGTCCATGCGATTCTGAACTAGCAAGTTGTGATAATGCTCCTAAGAGAACATCCATCCTTCCTCGTCCCAGAAAGAAGGTAGGCCATCCTCAAATAGCTCCTTGAAATCTTGCTTGAAGTTATCGACCTGTGCAACCATTTCATCAGTTCTGTCTTGGACTGACTTCATTAAATGGTGTTTATGGATAAATTTCTTAGCCCACAGCACTATGGATATCCTGTCTTTTATCCCCATATCATGTAATTTCTGATATGCCAATGAGTTTAAAAAGTTTAGCACATTTTGAGCTATGGCGAGAGGTCTTTTTCCCATGTGTTCATTCACTAACTTCAATCTTTGGTTGGCCAAATTGATCAAAATATTTTGATCATCAATGAAATTCAGATAATGCCCAAATTTGGTAATTTCTATAGATAGAGTATCCCAAATGATATGCTTCTCTCCCTGTAGGGGACCTTTACCTATGTTTCTCTCCTTCAATTCATTTAACTTTTTCTGCAGCTGATTCTTGTCCTGTAGTATTTTATTTTTACTTTCATTTATTTTAGCCAACTCACCTTTGATTTTTGCATTCTCTGTCTTCAGTTCTTTGATTTCTTCATCTTTTAAACTTACCTGGGACATAGGCACCAACAGATCATCTGCACAAAAATCATCCAATGGCTTCTCGATATTCACAATGGATAGGTCTTCACCAGTGGGAGTTTGACTCATTAACTCCTCCATAATCTCCTTCTCGTCAATTTGATCTTCTCTCATCAAGGAAATTTGAGACAATAGTTCATTTTTTTCGGCCTCCCACTTGTCTTTTTCTTCCTGTAACTCAACATCTCTCCCTTTATACTCCATCATCTCTTGATGGATCTTGTCCTTTTCCTCTTGCAGAGCCAATAACTCAGAAGACTGAACATGCTCAGAGCCTGGGATTTTTAATTTTTTCTTTAGCACGTGGAGAGCATTATATTTTTCTTCTATCATTCTCTTGACTGCCTGGGTGTTATCTGAACTAACAATATCTGTTTGAAGCTTCTTGATCTGGATGGTATTTGCTTTATTCTCAATTCTTTCATGTTTCAATTGGATTTCTAACTTATCTATCAGAATTTGTAATTTGTTTATTCTTATCATGGCTTGTAACAGGTTTGAGTAAATGATATCACTGGTTTGTTTGTGAAGTTGTATCTTATTCGGTATACTGATCTTATCCAACCGGATCTCCATTTCTGACATCTTCTTGTCGTTCACCATGGCTAACTTGAATGTATTTCTTTCAACATATTGAGCAGAAACCAAAGAAGTTTTTGGACTGTGTAAACTTCTTACTCACAGGAGCAAATTTCTTGTCTCTTCCAGAGACTGTTTTCTCCTCTCCATGTAACTAGCTTTGAGCTCCTCCTTTGACTTAAAAACTGGGCTTGATTCTGAACCATCAACACTTTTAAACAAGAATTGATTTACCCGCACAGCTTTCATTGGAACTGGAGCAACCTTTTTGAAACCATCAGAAATTTCTTCATTTAAAATTTCACCACCCTGCAACAACTTTGCCTTTTTATGCGATCCATCTTCGTCAATTTCCATACTTTCGATTTCAGACAGACTTCTCTTAATCACAATACTAGTACCCTCTATTATTTGGTATGATGTGATAGGTACAGCATGTGCATCTTCATCAGACTTTGATATCTCACTAAACTGCAACAAATTGGTTGTTTCAACCAACCCCTCAACTGACTGGTGATCAAACGGTTTATTCTTGTTGGCCTGCTTCCTCAAGGATATTACATGGTGGGGATCATAATTTATCTTTGACTCCTTTTGGAAATCCATACTCTCCAGCAATTTCTCTATGAACACTAAGGCGCCTTTACTTTTAAAAATGAAAGAGCCAACCTTAAGTGGGAATTTAATGTTTGAAGAATTTTTAAAAGCACCAAAGTGCTCTTCTTCAGACTGTAGCCTTTGTCTCATGAATTCTAAAGAAAAAATCCTAGAGGTTAAGAAAGCAAGCAACTTATAAGGATGCCCTATAAATCAATATATCCTTAACACAGTGGAGTCTTTATGAAGGAACCGGTCTCCAATTCGGTCCTCGGGTGAGGACTGCATCAAACATTTCATCTCATCCAAAACACAGGGCAATTCCTCATCAAACAACATTTTATACATTTCCGACATGATTGAATTAGCAAACTCGAACATGTTGATTTGCTTGGGCAAATCGGAAGAACGGATAGTATTCAAAAACTGGAGTTCAGTGACATTAGAGCATAATAGAATGTTGAACAAGTAGGTCTGAAATCTAAAAAACCAAACCTTTGAAAACTCACTTAGCTGAAGATGGATTGCTTCTGCTAGGTATTCATCTAGACTAGACACCGAAATTGACTGAGACTCAGAGTCTAAGGAACTTATTCTTAACAAAAAACCCAGGATGACCTCGCCCACTTGACAATCATCATCCAGACCCAATATTTGACAAAGTAAAGATACAACTAATTGGACTTCACTTTTAAAAATATTCACAGGGTAAGGTAAGAAAAAACCATCTAAATATTGAACTTCTCTTAAAACACTAAACAGGAATTGGCAACGGGTTTCAGTTTAACACTTCTTGTAAAATTCAGCGAGGATTGACTCATTTACTGACTCACGATTATCGTGGTAATTTTTAGGTAAATTGAGGTTTTCTTGGATGACTGTGGCATTGAATTTACAAAGAATTTGGGATGTGGACTGACTCAAGATAATTCTCTGAGAAGGGGAGTAGTTAACAGCACACCATTATGCAAACTCTGGGAAATGGAGGGTTTGTTCAAGGGAAAAGTAATACAGAAAGGATTTACATACATTCAATACATCATTTCCCTGTGAGTTATAATACCAAAATATCTCCTTACTAACGGACACGCTTCCAATAGACAGGAAGGGGTCACAGACCCCCATGTCTCTGTCGACCAAATAGTCCTCTCTATCATCTATGAGACGAACACTTTGTAATTCCTCTCCTTTATCCATAACTTAATCGACAATGGCAATTTGGACAAATGAACTACAGGGTTCAAGCTTTACCTGTTTAACTGTATAGGCATGTGCTCGGTGTGCTCGAAACTGACAACCAAAAGTTGAAGAACCTGCCAATCCTTTTCATGCATCGGAGCCAATCAATAAAATACCCACGGGACAAGTCAACCTTCCTTTTATAAGGCCCCACTCTGGAGCGCTCCTTCGGTGGTTTATACGAAACCACTTTAGCTTCCGGAGTATGCCACAATTCACCACGTGGACAGCGGTTTATATTCCGTGACCACCTTCTACCTTTAACTTCCATGCGCTTCCACACTCCGAACTCATTTGTACCCATTGATCCACTCCGCCTTTGATTTTTTAACCGTCAGATTAAGCGCCACATAATTAATCCTGCCTGGGGTCATGGTCTTATTCATCAGGCACCTTTTGGTTCCGGAGTTATCTACAACCGTTGATGCGATCTACTTGTGTTTTCCACCGTTGGATCAAATTACACGCACTTGATTCTGCCAAGCGCTTGGGTGTTATCCATCATGCAATTGTTCGCTCCGGAGGTATCCCCAACCGTCGATGTGATCGACTTTATTTCTTCGCAGTTAGATTAGATGGCATGTATCCAATTCTACTAGGCTCCCCGATCTTATCCCCCTGCAACTTTATGATCCAGAATCATCCACAGCCAAAGATGTGATTGACCATGATCTGTCAGCCGTCAGATTGGGTGGCACGTATATAATTCCGCTAGGCTCCATTGTTTTAACCATCGCGCATGTTCATAAAGCGGAACTTATATGGGCCGTGGATGTCATCCAGCCAAATCATCAGCCGTTGATCTGTGTATCCTATTAAATGCCCAGATATATTTTATCTTCCTTGCACCTTTTGGAGCGTGGACATAGTGTAGACCATTGATCTTCAATTCTTCACTCCACACCATTAGATCCTTTGACACTTCATCATTTTTCATTGCTCATCGTACTCTTATACCATACCATTTAACCAACGTTTGACAAGCCACTATTGTTTCTCCTTCATTATGTTCTTTTCATCCTCCTGCTAAATAGATGTGTTAACAACTGGCTCCATCTGGGGATGATATCCTCCCTGTGAGGTATCAAAGAACTCGTAGACCAGGTGCCTTCTTCCGATTTTGCATAATAACTTGTATAAATCTCATCTCTTGCTTTTCATAGATATATCATTTTTATTTATTTTTAGAAAAGGAATGGTATGCCTCCTGAATCTTAGGGCTTTCACTGCGAGCTTCAAAAACACTCGGCTTACCATTCATATTGACTTGTAAAGAAAAATAAATATGTACAGTCTATGATACAAATTTTACCTTCTCCCTTAGGATAGGTAGTGCTTCAGATACCGTCCATTTACAGGGTTGCTTTCCAAAAGAACCCCATTTGTATATTCCAGTAGAAATGCATTTTTCCCCCTGTATCCAGCCACAACGTAAGGTCCTACCCACATAGGATCAAATTTTCCATGCTTGTCTTCCTTGGGAGCATCCCACTTTAAAACCAGGTCATCAATTTGAAACTGCTCTTCTTTGATTCTCCTGTCAAAGGTATTTTTCATTTTCTCTTGATGTGACTGTACTTTGTCGTAAGCCTTATTTCTTCGTTCTTCTAGCTCAACAATTTGATTTATCCTTCGCTGTATGTGGTTTGGTTCTTCTTGCTGATCTTGGAAATATCTCATAACTGGTACCCCTAATGCTGCTGGAAAAACCACCTCAACCCCATACACCAACTGGAATGGAGACATGCTGATTGCCCTTTTAGTGCTAATCCTGTTGGCCCACAGAGCATATTTTAGTTTGGTGTGCCAGGACCTCTTATTATCTTCCAACAGCTTCTTGATGATCCTTACCAGGCTTTTATTTGAAGATTCAGCTAACCCATTTCCTTGAGGATAATAGGCAGTTGAATGATTGAGACTTATGTGATACTTATGAAAAAAATTAATCATTTTCCTGGATTTGAAAGCAGCCACATTATCTGTTACTATCCTTTTTGGGCACCCGAATCGAGCCAATATGTTATCTTCAAGAAAATCCATGATCACATTTTCAGTGGCTCTCCTGGTAGGAATTGCTTCTATCCATTTAGTAAAGTAGTCTGTAGCTGTCAAAATCCACTTGTGCTGACCTGATGAATTGGGGTTTATTTCACCAATAAAATCCAAACCCCATTGCTGGAAAGGAGCCTCAACTGTTATTGGATTCAAAGGGAGAGGCAGTGCTTTTCTCTTACTGTCAAAAATTTGGCATTGATGACATTTACTGGTTTCTTTATACACATCTGAAAATAATGTAGGCCAATAATAACCAGCTCTTAGGATTTTGTTTACAGTCACTTTCCAAGAATGATGTCTGCCACAATCTCCCTGATGAAATTCTTTGGTAATTTGCTGAGCCTCATCTTCCAAAAGACAATTCAGCAACACTCCTCCAGGGTCCTTCCAATAAAGATATCGGTTTATGATACAAAATTTAGCAGATTTTAACTTTACAGACCTCGCTCTCGACTTACTCAATCCTTCAGGCGCTTGTAAATTTTGAAGAACATATACAATATCAGAATACCATGGGGAGACCACAAAATCAACCATTACTTCTACCTCCGTATCCAACTGATTAGCTTGATGAGAAATGAAATTAATTTGCAAGGCTTTACAATTGGAATTGGCCATCATTTTAGCTAATCCTTGCCCTTTAATCAATTTGGTAGGCTTTATTTCAATATCACACTCCAACAATGTGGAAATCCACTTTGCTCTTCTGCCTTCTGGATTTGATTGAGTCAGGATTCCCTTTACTGCAGCAGATGGAACATGGGCAATTATATGTGAATGTAAAATATATATTCTGAAATCTTTCAATGCTTTAATTAAAGCATAGGCTTGTTTCTCCATGATATCGTATTTCAATTCACCATCTCTGAACATCTTGCTAAAGAATGCTATGGGCTGTTCCATATCCTCATCATTTTTTTGCAATAAAACGGCTGCTATAGTATATTCTGAAGCATATGAAAATACTGAGAAATCTTTAGTGAAATCTGGACTCACTAACATGGGAGCCTTTGAAATTGCCTTCTTGATTTCCCAAAAGGACTGTCTAGCTTCAGTATTCCATTTTATTTCCTACCCCTTTTTCAACATATTGGTGATGTTCATTAGGATCTCAGCAAAACTGGGCACAAATCTTCTTAGAAAATTCACTTGCCCCAATAAAGACTGTATCTCCTTTTTGCTTCGGGGTTCACCTACTTTTAGAATGGTACTCACCCTTTCCAGATCAATTTTTATTCTAGCCTTTGATATTATATGGCCCAACAGTTTTCCTTCTTCTAATGAAGAGTTGGATTTCTTTGGATTCAACGATATACCAAACCTCCTACATTTCATGAACACTTTCTCCAGATGACGCAGATGTTCTTTGTCAAAATTCGAGTAAACTGTGATATCATCCATGTATATCACCACAAAATTTCCAATTTCCCTTGCAAAAGCAATGTCCATAGCCCGCTAGAAAGTGGCCCCTGCATTCATCAAACTGAAAGGCATCTTTGCATACATAAAGGTGCCCCAAGGTGTAGTAAAGGCATTCTTCTCCTGATCTTCTGGTAACACCTTGATCTGATTATACCTGGAAAAACCATCCAGCATTGAAATTCTTTCAGCTCCCACTACTTGCTACAGTATATGATCCATCTTGGGTAGAGGATAGTTATCCTTCATGGAAACTTTATTCAAGTTGTGGAAGTCTATGCACAATCTTATTTCCCCGTTCTTTTTCTTGACAAGAACCAAGTTTGCAACCCATTTTGAAAACCTCAGTGTTACAATAATTTTAGCATCAAATAGCTTTTCGATTTCTTTCTCAATAATAGGAAGCAACTTAGGATTTATTCTTCTGAGCTTCTGTTTAAAAGGCCTTTCCCCAGGCTTTATAGGAATGGTATGTTGTATGATTGAAGTATCATACTCCTTGAGATCCTCATAACTCCAAGAAAAAACATCTGTATAATTCTTCATTAATTTCACATACTCTTATTTCTCTTTTTCAGGTAATTTCTTGGACAACTTCACAATCTTAGGATTTTCTGCGGTGCCAATATTTTTTTCTTCGATAGCATCATCAACAGGCTTCACTTTCGGATTTTTAGCCACATCATTTTGATCAAAAATATTTTCTAAAGGGATTAGTCCTCTTGGTATGAAATTGTTTTTTAATTGGACAATGTCCTTACCTCCTAAGGTCCCTTTCAATTTTTCAGTGCTATTCCCTTCCTCTTCAAGCTCTTCATCCTCTTGAGTGCTCTCATCATTATCATTCTCAGTGTCAATAGGAGTATTCACAAATTCTTCTGAGAGTTCCAGGAATCTTCGAATCTGCATATCATCTTCAAACACTTGCCAATATTTAGAGTTGTCAGGAATAGATGGTCTATTTACAATTTCCACCTGGTATTCCCTCTGACCAGCAACAGGTGTTTCAAATTTTCCAGCAGCCACAGCTAAAGAATCAGCTACCAAATTTTCATGTCTAGGAATCACCTGAATTGTATGCTCCATAAAGAAGTTACAAAGCATATCCCACACTTCATTTCTGTAATCCCTCATTCGAGGATGCCTGGTTTGATAGCTTTCATTTATTTGGTTTATTACCAAATCAGAATCTCCTAGGATCCTTATCTTTTGAGCTCCTAACTCTTTCAAAGCATGCAGTCCCAATAATAGAGCTTCATATTATACCACATTATTTGTACACTCAAATGTCAACTTGTATGATAGTGCTTTGAAATCCCCCTGAATAGGAGAAATTATGTATACACCTGCTCCAGCACCTATTTTCACAGTAGACCCATCAAAATACATAATCCACTGGCCTTCTCTTTTTTGCTTTTGCTTCTAAAGCATCTTGTTCTCTCACTTCCTTTTCCTCATTCTCTTCAGACTTTTTATGCAAAGCTTCTTCTACATCATGTGGAACAGCATTATTGAAGAAAATGGAGGACCCTAAATCAGTATCAATGGCATAAATGTGATGAATTTCAGGTTTGTGTTGACTACTTACTACATATGGAGTTCTTTTTTCACTATATAGTCTTCTATTCCCATCTTGAACAGGAATCGTGGCATACGACATATCCATCTGCAAAATGCCTTTCAATTTGGAAGTCCGGGACCTTAACAACAGTACCTCAAACTTTGGTGGGATATCTGCCACTACCACATCCATAACTATAGTTTTAGAAGGCAATTTGTTTAGGGTTACCACCATATCTTTAATTAATCCAAGGCATTTTACTCTCTTGGAATCAAAAGAGTATAGATATTTATAAGGTCTTGTGACCTCCAATCCTAGACTTTCTACCACTCCCTTGGGCATTATATTATGCGATGCCCTTGAATCCAGCATAGCATTATGGACCACTTTATAATGCACATTTAGACCTAAATAGAAAGGAGGAACTTCTTCACCTTCCATATTTTAAACTTTTGGTCCAAATGAAATAGCGGGACTGTCATCATTCAGTTCTAAAATGTCAGACTGTCATTCGCCTTGATTCCTGACCATTTTTGTGATAGTATCCTTGTGTTTAGTGTTTCTCAACAATTCATTGAATGTAACAGATATTTTTACCTTTGAAAGCTCATTCTGTAAATTAAAACTAGCACCAATCCTTTCCACATCAACCGGAGTCGCCTTCTTTATTATTTTATCCCTTTGTACATCATTTTCAACCTCTTTATTTACAAAAGGCTCTTTTTGTGGTTCTTTTCCTTTTTCTACATCCAAAGAACTAGAGGAAGGTTAATTTGGGTTTTCCTTTCCTTTATTTATGAGGACATCCCTGTTCCTCAATCTAATTTTCCTCTGCACATCATCCATAGCATGTAAATATCCTCTTTGATACAACTCATTCTCCTTTTCAATTTCTTCATTTCCACCCTCTTGTTCAAACATGTTATGCTCCTCTTTAGTAAGATATATCTCTGAATCCTGCTCTCCAAATAGATGAATCTCATTTTCAGGGGGGTCTTCTTCATCGGCAACATAATTTTCAGGGAAAGGTGGGCAGATGGGCTGTTCTTCTTGGTTTCTTGGATTTCTCTGGTCTCTCTATCTATTTTGGGGAGGAACAGGGGGATTTGGTCTTCTAAAATTTGGATTCCTGATTTGGGGATCCCCTTGCTCTCCGTTGAAAGGCCTAGTATCCATAGTCAATATATCCAACAAATTTTCCATAGTTTTCAACATCATTTCAAATTTAGCATCAGCAGAAGAGGATGAAGTAGAAGGAAAATTATCTTGTTTTCTCCTCCTATCCAAATCCCTATGTTTCATTTTTCCACTCGCCATCATGTTAGCTTCCACTTCTAGAGCATCAATAAACATGGCAGCAAGAGTTGCTGATTTCCTCTCCCGCAATGAGAATGCAAAATCATTATAAAAGGCCCCAATATAATGTAGTTTGGCAGCTGCAGGAGAAGGTTTTATATCTTCTGGAATAGAGTTGTAAGCCCTCATGAATCTACTGGAAAATTCATGAATAGATTTGAAACCCCCTTTTTTGAGACTGTTATACTGAGATAAAAGCTACAAAGGATTCTGTTTATCATCCCACCTATCTAGGAAAGCATTTTGGAAGGCCTGAAAATTTACTATAGACCCATTTGGTAAGTCTTTAAACCACTTCTTTGCCTCTCCTGACAAACTTTGGGCAAATAACTGCATTTTAACATCAGGATAATCAACTTCTTCTAAGTCAATAAAATCTTCAAATTTGGCAACATGCTGCTTTGTGGTTATATCACCCTCTCCATCAAATAAAGAAATTCTCTGAGAATAATTTTGAGGGAGATCATGTAATAGAGCAGGTAGACACAAGGGAGCAAATTTGGCAGCCATTGGTCTGGGTGGGTTCACAGGAAGTGAAGAACTTTGAGTACTTTGAGAAGTCCGAGTACTTTGAGAGGTAAATGTGTCAGCCTTTGTGGTTTGTTGCAAATCTCTCCAAAGGGAATCTAACAAGTAAGATTCTAACCTACGGGGATTAAACTCAATATCTTTAAGGTCAGATTTGGATTTGGTTTTCAACAGATTTTTTCCAACGTTAACCTCCCATTTTGGATCAAAATGAGGATCTCGAGATGATGATGCACCAAACAAAGGAAAAACTATCTTTTCTTTATTTTTTCTTTTAAATAGATTTTCTGGGTCTTCAAAACTTTTCAAGACTTCGGTATTAGAGTTACCTCGCGTGTGTCTTCTCGAAGCCAGAATGAATCCTTAAGTTTTGAACAAGCTTCACAATGGAGTCGCCAGGGCAAATATACAACCTCTTATGCTAATAAAATTCCTGTTTGCCCACAGAAATCTTTCTTCAAAATTTGTCGTTCTCCCAGGGCAGATATGCACTTTTATCCCCGGCAATGGCGCCAGTTTGTTAGCACTCAGAATGTACCCAAGGCTGTAAAAGGTAAACTCCAAGGTAACAGCAAAACCACTTTAGAAAGAAACTGGTATTTTCTTCCAGAGAGGGATTTCTCAATAAATATTTTAACAGAACCAGATATAAAACAACACTTAAAGATTTGTATGTATGGCTGAAACAATCACATAACCATTGGGCATGGAGTCACATACATATAAAGATATCACAAAGATATATACACGAGATTTATCAAAGGCAAGATAATCACATCATCACAGTCGTTCAATTTAATCCAGGTGAAATAGAAGAGATGAGGAAACAGTCAATCAATACAGAGCATCGAAGATGAATTCTATATCAACTTTAGCAGAAAATGTATAAAATATCTTAAATGATGACTAGAGTATAAACATATGAATTCTATTCACCCAACGCTGTGTTTCAGATACAAAGAAGAAACAAAATGAAGTGTTACACTGGGAGATATGATCACATAATGAAAGAAGCACAGAATGTAATATCAATGACACATGAATCTCTAATAAACCTTCATGCATTCACTTTGTTATTCAAAAATAGATATGTTCTCCAAAAATAATTTCACAACACGATGGGTTCCAACCCCCATCTCATAAAAAAGATGCCAATATATACAAAAAATAATAGATCTTCCAAGAATATTTCACAACTGAATGATCGGCTTAATTTAGAGTCTTGCAACTAAATCCCTAACTTCTAGGAAGAAATTACTGCTCCAATCCTAACAGATCATAAAGTAAAAATTAGCTTGGTAAAATGTCTTCATCCAGTCAGCTCCTTGTTGTATAACACCTGTCTTTATGCATGCACGATATACTTGGTATTTCCGAATCTCTCCACAACTTTCCACTATTCTGCGTTTGGGGTGTCACATTCCATCATCTCTCGGATTGATACTTCAAGCCCCATGTATGCTTCATATGAAACTTTGGGTAATCTGCTTCTGATAATTGCGAACTTATGTAGAATTTCGAAATCCTCTGTTAATTTGTCCACAATAGTTTTTCCTGTTAATCCCTTTTCCAAGTCATCGACTTTAGAGTGGTCCATGCGATTATGAACTAGCAAGCTGTGATAATGCTCCTAAGAGAACATCCATCCTTCCTCATCCCAGAAAGAAGGTAGGCCGTCCTCAAATAGATCCTTGAAATCTTGCTTGAAGTTATCGACCTGTGCAACCATTTCATCAGTTCTGTCTTGGACCGAATTCATTAAATGGTGTTTATGGATAAATTTCTTAGCCCACAACACTATGGATATCCTGTCTTTTATCTCCATGTCATGTAATTTCTGATATGTCAATGAGTTTAAAAAGTTCAGCGCATTTTGAGCTGTGGCGAGAGGTCTTTTCCCATGTGTTCATTCACTAGCTTCAATCTTTGGTGGGCCAAATTGATCAAAATATTTTGATCATCAATGAAATTCAGATAATGCCCAAATTTGGTAATTTCTATAGATAGAGTATCCCAAATGATATGCTTCGCTCCCTGTAGGATACCTTTACCTATGTTTCTCTCCTTCAATTCATTTAACTTTTTCTGCAGCTGATTCCTATCCTGTAGTATTTTATTTTTACTTTCATTTATTTTAGACAACTCACCTTTGATTTTTGCATTCTCTATATTCAGCTCTTTGAATTCTTCATCTTTTAAACTTACCTGGGACATAGGCACCAACAGATCATCTGCAGAAAAATCATCCAATGGCTTCTCGATATTCACAATGGACAGGCCTTCACAGGTGGGAGACTGACTCATTAACTCCTCCATAATATCCTTCTCGTCAATTTGATCTTTTCTCATCAAGGAAATTTGAGACAACATTTCATTTCATTCGGCCTCCCACTTGTCTTTTTCTTCCTGTAACTCAACAGATCTCCCCTTATACTCCATCATCTCTTGATGGATCTTGTCCTTTTCCTCTTGCATAGCCAATAACTCTGAAGACTGAACATGCTCAGAGCCTGGGATTTTTAATTTTTTCTTCAGCACTTGGAGAGCATTATCTTTTTCTTCTAGTATTCTCTTGACTGCCTGGGTGTTATCTGAACTGACAATATCTATTTGAATCTTCTTGATCTGGATGGTATTTGCTTTATTCTCAATTCTTTCATGTTTCAATTGGATTTCTAACTTATCTATCAGAATTTGTAATTTGTTTATTCTTATCATGTCTTGTAACAGGTCTGAGTAAATGATATCACTGGTTTGTTTGTGAAGTTGTATCTTATCCGTTATACTGATCTTATCCAACCGGATCTCCATTTCTGACATCTTCTTGTCGTTCACCATGGCTAACTTGAATGTATTTCTTTCAACATCTCGAGCAGAAACCAGAGAATTTTTTGGACTGTGTAAACTTCTTACTCGCGGGAAAAAATTTCTTGTCTCTTCCAGAGACTGTTTTCTCCTCTCCATGTAACTAGCTTTGAGCTCCTCCTTTGACTTAAAAACTGGGCTCGATTCTGAACCATCCACACTTTTAAACAAGAACTGATTTACTTGCACAGCTTTCATTGGAACTAGAGCAACCTTTTTGAAACCATCAGAAATTTCTTCATTTAAAATTTCACCACCCTGCAACAACTTTGCCTTTTTATGCGATCCATCTTCGTCAATTTCCATACTTTCGATTTCAGCCAGACTTCTCTTAATCACAATACTAGTACCCTCTATTATTTGGGATGATGTGACAGGTACAGCATGTGCATCTTCATCAGACTTTGATATCTCACTAAACTACAACAAATTGGTTGTTTTAGCCAACCCCTCAACTGACTGGTGATCAAACGGTTTATTCTTGTTGGCCTGCTTCCTCAAGGAGATTACATGGTGGGGATCGTAATTTATCTTTGACTCCTTTTGGAAATACATACTCTCCAGCAATTTCTCTATGAACACTAAGGCGCCTTTACTTTTAAAAATGAAAGAGCCAACCTTAAGTGGGAATTTAATGTTTGAAGATTTTTTAAAAGCACCAAAGTGCTCTTCTTCAGACTGTAGCCTTTGTCTCATGAATTCTAAAGCAAAAATCCTTGGGGTTAAGAAAGCAGGCAACTTATAAGGATGCCCTGTAAATCCATATATCCTTAACACAATGGAGTCTTTATGAAGGAACCAGTCTCCAATTTGGTTCTCGGGTGAGGACTGCATCAAACATTTCATCTCGTCCAAAACACGGGGAAATTCCTCATAAACAATATTTTATACATTTCTGACATGATCAAATTAGAAAACTCGAATATGTTGATTTTCTTGGGAAAATCGGAAGAACAAATAGTATTCAAAAACTGGAGTTCAGTGACATTAGAGCACAACAGCATGTTGAACAAGTAGGTCTGAAATCTAAAAAACCGAACCTTTGGAAACTCACTTAGCTGAATATGGATTGCGTCAGCTAGGTATTCATCTATACTAGACACCGGAATTGACTGACACTCGGAGTCTAAGGAACTTATTCTTAATAAAAAACCCAGGATGACCTCTCCCACTCGACAATCATCATCCAGACCCAATATTTGACAAACTAAAGATACAACTAATTGGACTTCACTTTTAAAAATATTCACAGGGTTAGGTAAGAAAAAACCATCTAAAGATTGACCTTCTCTTAAAGCACTAGACAGGAATTGGCAACAGGTTTCAGTTTCACACTTCTTGTAAAATCCAGTGAGGATTGACTCATTTACTGACTCACGGTTATCGAGGTAATTTTCACGTGAATTGAGGTTTTCTTGGATGACTGTGGCATTGACTTTACAAAGAATTCAGGATGTGGACTGACTCATGATAATTCTCTGAGAAGGGGAGTAGTTAACATGACACCATTCTGCAAACTCTGGGAAATGGAGGGTTTGTTCAAGGGTGAGGTAATACAAAAAGGACTTACATACATTCAATACATCATTTCCCTGTGAGTTATAATACCACAATCTCTCCTTACTAATGGAAACGCTTCCAATCGACAGGAAGGGGTCACAGACGCCCCTGTCTCTGTCGACCAAATAGTCCTCTCTATCATCTATGACATGACCACTCTGTAATTCCTCTCCTTTATCCATAACTTAATTGACAATGGCAATTCGGACGAACGAACTATAGGGTTCAAGCTTTACCTGTTTAACTGTAGAGGCACGTGCTCGGTGTGCTTGAAACTGACAACCAAAAGTTGACGAACCCACCGGTCCTTCTCACACGCCGGAGCCAATCAATAAAATACCTATGGGACAAGTCAACCTTCCTTTTATAAGGCCCCACTCCATAGCACTCCTTCGACAGTTTATACGAAACCACTTTAGCTTCCGGAGTATGCCACAATTCGCCACATGGATAGTGGTTTATATTTCGCGACCACCTTCTACCTTTAACTGTCGTGCACTTCCACACTCCAGACTCATTTGTACCCATTGATCCACTCCGCCTTTTATTTTTTAACCGTCAGATTAAGCGCCACATAATTAATCCCACCCGGGGTCATGGTCTTATTCATCAAGAACCTTTCCATTCCAGAGTTATCTACAACCGTTGATGCGATCTACTTGTATTTTCCACCATTGGATCAAAATACACGCACTTGATTCCGCCAAGCGCTTGGGTGTTATCCATCATGCAAGTCTTCACTCCGGAGGTATCCCCAACTGTCGATGTGATCGACTTTATTTCTCTGCCGTTAGATTAGATGGCATGTATCCAATTCCACTGGGCTTCCCGATCTTATCCCCCATGCAACTTTATGCTCCGGAATCATCCACAACCATAGATGTGATCGACCATGATCTGTCAGCTAGCAGATTGGGTGGCACGTATCTAATTCTGCTAGACTCCATTGTTTTAACCGTCGCACATGTTCATAAAGTGGAACTTATACGGGCCTTGGATCTCATCCAGCCAAATCATCAGCCGTTGATCTGTGTATCCTATTAAACACCCAGATATATTTTATCTTCCTCGCACCTTTTGGAGAGCGGACATAGTGTAGACCATTGATCTTCAATTCTTCACTCCGTACCATTAGATCCTTTGACACTTCATCGTTTTTCATTGCTCATCGTACTCTTATACCATACCATTTAACCAACGTTTGACAAGCCACTATTGTTTCTCCTTCATTATGGTCTTTTCATCCTCCTGCTAAATAGATGTGTTAACGAAGCTGTTTAGGCCGATGCTCAGGGAGATTGTTGAGTTAAGGGTGTCGACAGAGTGTGAACCCCTATCGATGGATCATGTCAACAAAATAAAACATAGCTTTATTCTTCATGTATAGAATAAGGAGGAAAAATAGGAATTATTCCAGTCATGTTTGGAGAAAATTAAAAAACAATTGGAGAGTAGGAAGTTGGAATCCTAAAAAGTTAACGATACCCTTCAATATATGGGTTCACTTCAGTTCCAAGGAACTAATTTATCCCCAATATTGATGTCATAAAGTTTGATGGAAAGGATCCAATCATGTGGATTTTTCAAATGGAGGAATTCTTTGATCCACACAAGGTGCCCACTTTACAAAAGGTAACTATTACATCCTTATATTTAGAACTTGATCAATTTGTATGGTACCAATGGCTTTGTGACCGTAAAAGGGACTCTATTATATCTTGGTATATATTCACAAAATAATTGATTGCACATAATTGGGATATAAATAGAAACACCTTCTTTAGCTAGTTGGTAAATCTCAAGCAAAAAGGTCCAGTTACAAAGCACATCAAGTAATTTTTGTAGCTAAATCTCATAGTGAATAATATTTCAGAAGATAATTTGTAAGATCTCTTCATTGGAACCTTGAAAGATAAAATTCAACATGAAGTGTGCCTCTTTGAACCATTATCCCTAGAGAAGGATTTCATGATGTAAAGGAAGTTTGAAAGTAAAAATATGTCAATGAATACTAGAAAGGACTTCTCCAACACATACATAGAAAATAATGTTACCTCTTATAAACCACCACAAAGGTTGACACCCCAACAATGAGATGAAATAATATCAAAATGATTATTCTTTAATTGTTATAACAAGTATAATAATGGACATAAGTGCGATAAGAATAAATTATTCTACATAGATTGTGAAGAGGAAGAACCAAAAGAAGAGGAAGCTTCTCAAGAAGAGGCGAATTCAAAAGAAATAGAAGAGGACACTTTAGAATAAGTTACTCCCACCATATATTGACATGCATTAGATCAAAGGATACATAAAAAAGAAGAAGGTGATAATTTTGATTGATTCTAGTAGTACTCATAAATTCATTCACTATAAATTAGCCAAAGTTGTTAATTGCTTTGTATATCCAACACCAGAGTTTCAACTAACGATTGTAGATGGGGGAACTATAAATTGATCAAGGAAATGCCATAATATCAATCTGTCCATGGGAGGGTATGTATTTAATAGTCTAATGATTGATATCTAAATGGGTGGTCTTGATGCTATATTAGGTGTCCAATGGTTAAAATCATTGGGAACAATGGATTTTAATTTTCAAAAAAATTTCATGAATTTTTCATGGGAACGAAAAGAATATGAGTTAAATGGTATCATAGGAAAACCAAGTAAGTTGATAAGCTCAAATGATATGAGAAATTTGTTAGAAAAGGAACATAAAGGTGTAGTTGCACAATTATTCTCATTAGATGTTCAAACCTCAAAGCTCCATGTCCCCCCAGATCTCCAAAGGGTCATTAATAAGAAATCCAAGGCATTTGAATATATTCCCCAAGGTATTCATATTATTCAATACTTTGATCATGATATCCACTTAATTCTAGTTATTGTTCCTCCTAAAATAATACCTTACCATTATCCCCATAGCCAGAAGAGTGAAATTGATTGTATGGTGTTGAAATGTTAGATGTTGGCATAATTAGGCCTATCTAAAATTCTTGCTCTGCACTAGTGGTAATGGTACCCAATCCATATGGATCATGGAATATGTGCCCTTATTATAGATATCTAAACAAGATCACCATTAAAGATAAGTTTCCCATTCCTATCATTGATGAATTGTTATATGAATTACATGGAACAGTTTTATTCACAAAGTTGTATCTTCATTCCCAGTATCATCATATTCAAATGAAGGATGAAGACATCCCCAAAACAAAATTCATAACTCATGAAGGTCACTATGAATATTTGGTCATGCCATTTGGTCTTACAAATTCTCTTTCCACATTTCAAGGTTTGATGAATTCTATTTTCAAGCCTTACCAAAGAAAATTTGTGTTGGTATTATTTGATGATATACTAATCTATAGAAAGTATTGGGAAGAACATGTTAAACATATTGATAGGGTACTACAACTATTGAAGGGGGAATAATTTTATGTAAAACCCTTAAAATGTTTCTTTGGGATAAAGGGGGTAGAGTATTTGGGTCATATTGTATCTCATGAAGGTGTCAAGGTAGACCTTAGAAAAATAAAATCCATGATGGACTCAATTATTCCCAAAACCTTGAAGAATATTGGAGGATTATTAGGTCTAACAAGGTACTATAACAAGTTCGTTCAAAAATATGGAACAATAAAATATCCTCTAACAACATTACTGAAGAAAGATACATTTTCTCGGACTCCAAAGGAAACTCAAAGAGACCATGTGTAAAGCCCTCATTTTGGTGACAATAGAGTTCACAAAAACCTTTATTGTGGAATGCGATGCTTAAGGAAATGGAATTGGGGCTGTACTAATGCAAGAAGGACACCCTATTTCCTTAACAAGTCATCCAATCAAGGGAAAGAACTTTAAAAAACCCATTTTTGAGAAGGAAATGTTGGAGACACTACATTCCTTAAATCAATGACACCCCTACCTTATAGGGATACATTTGAAGGTTACAACGGATCATGATAGCCTTAAATACTTCTTGGAACAAAGGCTATATTCTGAACAGAAACAAAAATGGGTGACAAATATGTTGGGATATTCCTTTGAAATCATCTACAAAAAGGGGAAGAAAAATGCTGTCACAGATGCACTCTCCAGGAATGATGATGATGTTGAATCATTTATCTATTCTATCTCGATCATCCAACCATTTTGGATAGCCAAAGCAAGGGAAAAATGGAAAAATGATGAATAAATATGGACCATTTTACAAAAGTTCTAGAAGGATCCCAGTTCCTCTAATACATTTAGGTGGACGCATGACTTTCTATGGTACAAGGATCACTTATATCTTGGTAAGAGTTCCCACCTCAAGAAAAATATACTTTTTGAATTACACTCCTCACTGATAGGAGGGAACCCAGGTTTCTTAAATACCTACCACATGGTAAAGAAATATTTTTTGGGGGATGGTATTAAAACTGATATTCAAAAATTTGTGACAAAATGTTAGTTTTTCCAACAAAATAAAGTGGAAGCAATTAAGACCCATGGTCTCTTACAACCACTTTCCATTCCAATCCAAAGGTGGACAAAGGTCTCGAATGACTTACTAAAGTATAAAGGAAAGATTGCCATTATGGTGGTTGTTGATAGACTTACTAAATATGCACACTTATGTGTACTATCTCACCCCTTTAGAGAAAGAACGGTCACCAATTGTTTTATGGAGATAGTCCAAAAACTACATGGTAGTCCAAATATTATATTGAGTGGTATGGATCCCATTTTCATTGGAATTTTTTTGACCAAATTGTTTTCTTGTTCGGGTACTCAATTGGCTCATATCTCATATTATCATCATCAATTTGATGGAAAAATTGAGATTGTAAACAAATGTTTGGAAGGGTATATTCGATGTTTTGCAACTGATAAACAAACACAATGGGTCAAGTGGTTACCCTTGGGATAATGGTGGTATAAAACTTCCTTCTATACATAAAAAAAATGACCCCATACGGCACTTTATGGATATCATCGACCATCCATCACATCTTCACTAAGAGACACCTCTAAGGTTCACACAGTGGAATACCACATGAAGAATCAACAACAAGTTCTTTAACTCTAAAAGGACAACCTGAATCTAGCACAAAATTGAATGACAAAACAAGTAGATCAACACCATAGTGAACAAATATTTAATGTTGGGAATTGGGTTTTTATAAGACTACAACCATACAAATAGATGTCCCTAAAGCACACCAAGAAGGATAAGAAATTATCACCTAAATACTACGGAACCTACAATGTGTTACAAAATATTTGTAGAATGACCTACAAATTGGAACTACTTGCACCTTCATGAGTCCATCCAATTTTCCATGTTTCCTGTTTAAAGAAGGTAATCAGTGACAAGCTACCAGTTCAAACGATATTACTAGAACTTGATGGGGAAGGAAAAATAATCTTGGATCCTTAAGAAATCATTGAAATAATAACTAGATAACTTCGAAGCTGATCAATTCTAGAGTATCTCATTAAATGGAAGAAATTACCCGTATAAGATTCAACATGGGAATATGAGTCCTTTATACAACATCTAGAACTACTTCAGCGTTGAGGACAACACTTTTTCAAGGGGAGGGGCATGTTAAGCACTTAATGATGGCACACTTCCCCATATAGTGTGGCGCATTACCCCCTATATTGTGTTGCATTACATATTATTTATGTTGGATTGGGTCTATTAGTTGTTATTGCACCCCTTAGTCTCCTATATATAGAAAGGATATATTCTCATTTTATTGATCATTGTATCTTATCTTGTCCTGTGTACTTAGTACATTGTGTAAGGAGGTTCCTCCCTCAAAGAGTATTGTTATTTATCTCTTTTGTTCATTATTAAGGCATGTATTACTCTCTTTTGGTCTATTTATGATATTTTTATGTTATTTATAGGACTTGGTTGCATAACAACGACCAATGGTATTGAATGAAGCACATGATGGTGTCGCGGGAGGCCACTATGTAGGAAAATAAATAGCACATGAGATTTTATAGGAAGGATTATGGTTTCCTAATATACATGTAGACACTAGAGACCATTGTCATAAATGTGATAGTTGTCAATGAACTGGAAAACCATCATGACGAGATGAAATGACGCTGGTACCAAAACTAACTTTGCAGGAATTAAATAAATGGGTTGTTGAATTTGTGGGTCCCATTAACCCACCAAGAAAACAAATGTTATATTTTTATTAATTATGACAGTATGATCTTAGGATCTTATCTGAGAGAACAACATGCACATCAATCAATCACAAGATACAATATACACAAAGATTTTCCTCAAGGAAACCATAAAGGAGAAAACCCCACAACTTCCTCAGAGATAGAATAAGCACCAATGGAAACAGTAAAACCCAAAGACAGTAAGATGATCTCTAATAGTTGTTCTCTCTCTTATCCCAGCTCCTCTCTCACTCATGCACTACAACTGAGTGTGAGTGACTTTGCGATAAATAGAGAGGCTCACTCTCTATTTATACTAATTCTTGACTTGAAAATAACTTACTAGGGACAACTTCTCTAGGAGAGTTTAATAAACCTAGTGCCCTGAAACTATGGGGACTTTAACCCTTGAAAAATAAGGATGGTTACCCTCTATGACTTTACATGACTTGTTTATATTATTGATTCTCTCGATATGAACATCGAGGTATGACATGACTCAATTACATTATAGATACTTCCTGATAGGAACATTAGGGTATAATGCATAAGAGATACAAGTGAATGCATTCCAAAGTTACAAATACATCAATACTCCCTCTTAACTAGGAAGGTATTCTCTTTACGCAATTCATCAGCACAAGTCTTCTTCTCTAGATAAAGTCTAGATCATCACTGGATCATCTCTAGATCATCATCACTAGATCCTCACTAGATCATCATCAAAGTTGGATCATCACTGGATCACCATCCTTATTACTACTTCCCCCATCTCGATCAACTGATGCTATCTCTCAATTCTTCTCATCATAGGAAGTTCGACAGAGCCAGCCATTTTTCATGTTGGTTTTAGGACTAGCTTCCATGTAGGTCTTCATATTCTTTAGCACTTATATCTGAACCAGTCAGAAAGGCCCACTCAGTGCTTATGTCTAACCATGGGAGGGCTTGGCTTGCCCCCATGTCAGAATGGCTCAGCCCTTACATATGACCATGGGAGGGCCCAACCTACCCCCATGTCATAATGGCATAGCCCTTACATATGACCATGGGAGGGCCCATCCCGCACCCATGTTAGAATGGCTCTTCCCTTACATCTCACCATGAGAGGACCCAGCCTGCCCCCATGTTAGAATGGCTCTACCCTTACATATGACCATGGGAGGGCCTAATCTACCCCCATGTCAAAATGGATCTTCCATTACATATGACCATGGGAGGGCCTATCCTACCCCAATGCCAAAATGTCTTTTCCCTTACATATAACCATGGGAGGGCCCATCCTTCCCCCATGTCATAGTGGTTCGGCCCTTACATTTGACCATGGGAGGGCCCATCCTACCCCCATGTCATAGTGGTTCAGGCCTTACATTTGACCATGGGAGGGCCCATCCTACCCCCTTGTCAAAATGGATCTACACTTATATCTAACCATGGGAGTCCCCTCCTACCACCACGTCAGAATGGATTAGCCCTTACATCTGACCATGGGAGGCCCCGTCTACCACCATGTCAGAATGGCTCTCAGACTCATCACTTCCTCTTGGAAGGAACCTCGATCTGTAGAACACCAAGCTTCTCCCTGAAGTACTCAATATTCACTCTAGCTAATGGCTTGGTCAACACATCATCTATCTGCTCGTTCATCGCTACATATTGGAGCTTCATTGCTCCTCTCTGCACCATATCCCTGATATAGTGGTATTTGATCTCGATATGCTTCGATTTGTCATGGAACACTGGGTTCTTTGAAAACTTCACACAACTCTTGTTGTTGCAATATATACAAGTAGCATCCAAATGGAGATCAAACAAATTAAATAGTAGCTTCCTCTACCAGACTGCTTCACAACTAGACAAATAAGCTATGACATACTCTGCTTTAGCTGTACTTAGTGCCACACAGGATTGTTTCCTGCTAAACCAAGAGAAAACACATGATCCCTTACTGAAGCAGCACCCCGAAGTGCTCTTCCTATAAATGGCACTACCTTCCCAATCATAATCCACATAAACCTCCATGTTAATATTTTGATCTGCCTCATACTTGAGCCCATAATCAACTGTACCCTTAAGGTACCTCAGAACATGGTTTGCAACAATTAGGTGAACATGTGTGGGATCCATCAGGAACTGGCTCAATGTGTTCATAGCAAAGAAAATAGCTGGTCTCGTATTCATTAGGTACATCAAGGACCCACTCATATGATGATACATCATAGAATCAACCAAATCTGATGAATCATCACTCAATAGCTTTAGGTTTGCTTCCATAGGTGTGGTGATGGCCTTGTAGTCCATCATCCCAAGCCTCTTCAGGATCTCTACTTCATACTTCCCTTGTCCCAGGCATATTCCCTCTGCATTTTTCCACACCTCCATGCCTAGAAAGTAGTGCATCATACCCAAGTCCTTCATCTCAAATTCGGTAGCAAGCTTTCTCTTCATATCAATAATAAACCCATCCTCACCTGTTACAAACAGATCATCTACATACAGTAGGAGTATCACTAGGTTCCCTTCTTCAACCTTACAGTAAAGGTTGGAATCTTCTTTACTCTTGGTAAAGCCCAAACTAGATAGGAAGTTTTCATTTCTACCATACCATGTCCTGGGTTCTTATTTCAAACCATACAGGGATTTCTTCAACTTACACACATGAGTCTCTTTGTCATGTGTCTCAAAACTGAGTGGCTGCTCCACATACACTTCCTCTTCCACTACACCATTCAAGAAGGTAGTCTTGACATCCATCTGGTGTATCTTCCATTTTATTACTGTAGCCAAAGAAAGTATTGATATTATGGAAGTGTATCTAGCTACAGGTGCAAAATTTTCTTCATAATCTATTCCTTCTTTCTAGGAGAAACCATGAGCCACAAATATTGCTTTATATTTCTCTATGCTACCATCAACAGTATGCTTAATCTTGTAGATCCATTTGGAAGTCACAACAGAATTCCCCTCTATTCTTGGGACAACATCCCAGACATCATTCTTCAGGATCAAGTGGTACTCCTCGATCATAGTATCCTTCCACTATTTCTTTTCTGTTGCTTCTTCATAATTGGAAGGTTCTTTATCAATGATGTCACATAATCAGGCTACATAACTAGAGTAGGACCTGGTTAGTTTCCTCTCTCTGTGTATCTATTATAGAGCCCCATATCTTTTTGCACCTTAGATAACCCCTCATACCCATGTAGGTTTCCTCTTGTGAGGATTCTTCTCTTGGGGTGGATCTACTGGTTCCTATGGTTCTTCTATTTCTCGATCTTCTTCTTGATCTGCATCGTTCATTGTTGTATCTTGAATTTTGGGTACTTCTGTTTCTTCAAAGTCTTCAATTAGTCTCTTTCTAGATTTGTTGTAAGTTGAGTCTTTGTCGAATGTTATGTATTTTCTAATGTCGATCTTCTTGAATCCTAGGAAGTATATCTTGTAAGATTTCGAGCCTTCATTATATCCCACAAATATACCCTTGTTTCTAGAAGGATCTAACTTTGTCCTCTTTTCTTTTGGAATGTGTATGTGCACTTGACAACCAAATATTCTAAGATTGCTGACCTTCGGTTTCTTGCTGGAAAACACTTCTTCAGGTGTCTTGTTCTCAAGTACTTTGTGTGGAGTACGGTTCTGTACATACACCATTGTCCTAGAATCTTCTGCCCATAGATGCATGGGAAGATCTTGATCATGAGGCATTTCCCTTGCAGCTTCCATGATCGTTTTATTCTTCCTTTCTACAACCCCATTCTGTTGTGGATTATATGGAGTGGTCAACTCCCTCTAATCCCTGAATATCTGCATAATTATTTGAATTCATTTGATGTGAATTCTCCACCATTGTCTGATCGAAATTTTTTGATCTTTTTTTCTATATGGTTCTTGATCAAGGCTTTGAATTCCTTGAACTTGCTGAATACTTCATCTTTGTTCTTCAAGAAGTATATCCATGTCTTCCTAGAAAAATCATCAATGAAAGAAACATAGTATACATACCCTCTTAATGAACTGGATGACATTGGCTCGCATATGTCAAAGTGAATGATTTCCAAGATTCCTTTTTCCTTGCTCTCGCTACTTGGAAATGTATTCTTTGTGTTATTTCCTTTCGCACATCCTTTGTAGACACCATGATGTTTTGTCTATATTTTTGGAAGACCTTCAATAGATTTTCTTGCAAGTGGTAGTGCCCTAGAGTGCACATGTGCAATCCTTCTATGCCAAAGTTCATTTGGCTCTTCTATGTCATGGACCAAAGCTTGTTCTGGTTGTCCCTTCAATTTGTATAGTCCTCCCTCTTTCTCTCCAATTACTAATGCATCATCTATAGTCTTTCCCTTTGGCCACATAAGGACTTGGCCATCTACAAATGCAAATCTCATGCCTTTTGCATCCAATGCAGATATGGAGAGGAGATTCTTCTTTAGTATTGGTACAAATAAGACATCCTTCATCTTCATAGACTTTCTAGAGTCTAGTTTATAGGAGGATTCACCACTACCTTTTATTGGATACTGGTAGTCATCCCCAAGTTTCACCTTGTGAGGTGACTCATGTTTGGATAGTTTCACAAAGGATCCTTTGAATCCCATAATATGCTTGGAAGCCTCAATGTCTATAAGCCAATCATTACTTCCATGTGTGATATTTCCCGTGAGGGAATAAATTAGAACATACTCTTCATCACTTGAAGAATCTTCACTTTCTTGTTTGACTCTTTTCCTGGGAGGATCATCATCCTCTACAGTGTGAGCATGATGTTTTCTTTTGGATTTTCTTTTGTTTCTAGGACAATTTCTGGCATAGTGTCCTATCTCATCACAAGTAAAACATCTGAGTTGACTTTTTCTGGAGTGAGGATGCTTACCTTCAGAATGATGATAGCCCCTAATGTTTTTCTTGGAGTTTAGTGTGAGAGCTCGATCTTCACTTCCCATCTTCTCTTCTCGGGCTACTCTCAAGATTATTCTTGTGAGCATTCCTCCCACAATATATTGAAGGTGACTAGCTTTCCTCTAGCACAAATCCCTTGAATTAAAGAGTCCAATGACCTAAGGAGACCATTCAGGGTAGTCATCACAATTTCTGTGTTCTCCACTTCTTCATCCACTGCTCCAAGTTGTTCTTTGATCTGGGAGACCCTTGTGAATTAGGAATTTATGGTCTCCACATTCTGTATCTTCATACTGTTGGGCCAAATTAATGTCATTTTAATTCCGTTGTAGTATTTTCCCAGCCATTTAATTTGTCAATACGAGGTTTGTAGGCTTACAAATGACATGCAAAGTATATGTAGGATTGAAATGAAATTAAGTTAATCTAACCCCCTGTGAAACTAAGACTAATCTAATCTAACCCCCCTTAAGCTAAACCACACAATTGCTAATCTAATGCTGGAAGATGAAACACACGGCTGAAAGTAAATTGCATAAAAGAAAGACAACATATGAAGAGCAACAAGACAACACATGTGAGCTCACATTAACAATCAAGCAATCTTAATTTACATCACAAGAATCAATGACAAATCATGAAAGCATCAAAACCAATATTATGAACAAAATCTAAGAATTCCCTTCTCCATATTACAAAGTCAAGACTAACTTCTACAATCTACTATTCTCTAAGATAACCTAAGATCTAAGATATTCTAAGATAATCTAGGATAAGAAATGAAGAGAGAGCACTCTCTTTTATACATGAACTTCTTTGAGAAGAAGATAACCATCTCATAAGAGATCCACTATTCACTCAACTACTTTCCCATTATTACAAAGATATGATCCCTTCAAATACTCCACATGTCTCTCACAAATTCTCCACATGTCTCTCAACCAAATCTCCATGATCTTCTCCTTGGAATATTCTTTGAATAACTATCTCCTTGAAATGGTGGAGGAGATATACGTGAAGATTTTTCTTTGAATTAATTCTTCACATATTCCTACACATTACAAAGCTCATCCATATTTGAGATATTAGTGAAAAACATGTTTAATTTCTAATATTTTAATCATAAATTCACTTATAATACTAAAACGAATAAAGTGGAAATAATAAGGTGAAACCCACATATATGTATGGAAATGGTATGATAAAAGGTGAACGAGACGATGAAATGTGAGGAATAGTGGAAGATAAAGTGGATGAAAAAGTGACATTTATGAGTCTCAACATATTCCCCAACTGAACTTGTTTCATGTCCTGATGCAACAGTGTATGGATCTTCTCAAGAATTTTTGTCATCTAAACTTTGGCTTTGATTGATGATGTCTTTTTAACAATGAATATTTCCAGGGTGTGAAATACATGAGTAACAACTATCATTTCCTTATGGTTGGTTCTTGTGTGACAACCATCAATATAAAGAATGTTGGTTCTTGTGTTAACAACATTCATTTCATGATGTGAAATGCATGAGTAACAACTGACATTTTCCTTATGGTTGGTTCTTGTGTGACAACCATGAATGTAAAGAATGGTGGTTCTTGTGTTAACAACATTCATTTTGTCATCTGTTTCCTAGCTACATAATAATTTAACTATACATTCACTGAAAACGATAAGCTATTAATGTGCATAGAAAGCATCATTGTGCATAAGAAATCCTTTTCTTTATCTTTATGAATCATGCCAATATGTATATCAATGTGTATGAAGCAAAGTGCAATAGAGGATTTGTCGGAAAAAAAATGCTCATGAATGGTAAATGAGATGAAAAATGGGTGATGGTGGTGCAAAAAATTGAATGATAGTAGTGAGAATGTATTTAATATAGTTCCCCCTCCCCAACTGATGTGGTTGTATGTACTCATGCAACCTAGCATGAGCTGTGAAAGAAATGGAGCATGGTGAGGGAATTTTCCAAATTATTCATTGCTAGCATGTAAGGAATTGCATGATTAAAGTTTAGAAAACAACATTCCCCCACTTACCCAAAAAATAGATGAACGGTGCAATAGGAATGTAGCTGATGCCGCTGGATCGTGGAATGTGTCATTGCTACTATGGCTATAACTGTTGGATCATGGGCAGTGAAGGAATCGGAACTGCTGCTGCTAAATCATGGAGAATATGTCACGACTACAGGATAAAAATGTAACTGTAAATGATGTTGCAGCTGTAACTGCTAGAACTACTGTAATGTGATGTGGAGGAATCTGAATTGCTACTGGTAAATAATGGAAAATGTATAAGGAAGAAAGTGGAACTGTGGTACACTCATAGATATGAACTCATGTTTCTGCAACTACTGATGGAGTCACGAGAAAGAATATATAGTCTTCACCCACTACAAAGCCCGATGGTACAATTCTAGTCATGCGAATAAATGTGTCGATGTTGAGAATAAAAAAAATTCATTAGATTACCAACCATTGATGAATGTCGTTAACCAATGCAAGGAAACTCACCAGTGATGTTAACAAGTACCAAGATACCCAAGTACATCTTGCAAAGTGTGAATAGATGTGATGATGTTGAGCCACTTGCAAGATCTGACGATCAAGGGACATTGATGAATTCCCATGATTGTCAGTGAGATAACTTGACATTAAGGCATGCAAGCCTTCAAGTACTCAAAATGAACTCTAGTCTATATCCCAAATGAGGTGCTGAGTTCGATGGGGAAAGACTTGTTGAAAGGTGGGCCTTAAGGAATCCCACATCAGTCAATGCGAGTTGGTATAAAATATTGGTAGGACTATAAGTGAAAATATCTCACAGTCAAGCAGTGGATATGGAAAGGTTATATAGTCATGGAAAGGGAGCTGGTTTTATTTAGAAGGAAAACTAGAATGGAAAAATGAACTAAAAAAGATAAAGGGATGTATGCAATTCAGAAAGATAGGCATGTGTCAAGTCATGACAGATAAAGTGATGGAAAGTGGACTCCAAGACATGGATGGTGAAGGTGCTCCGAAGGAGAAATATGGATAAACAATCATGACACAAATGAGTTTATGGATGGTTTTTGTGTAACAACCAATGTTATGATGTTTATGAGCAAACATCATGAGTAACAGCTATTAGATTTTTATCATTCAAGCTAGCATTATGATCTTAGGATCTTTTAACTGAGAGAATAACAAGCACAACAATAAAACATAAGCACAACACAAGAGATAAGAGACACAAAGAATTTTCCTCGGGGAAACCATAAAGGAGAAAACCCCGCAACTTCCTCAGAGATAGAATCAGCACCAAAAGTAAAACCAAAAAATAGTAAGATGATATCCCGACAGCAGTAGTATCTCTCTCTCACACTGGGAGAGCTTCTCCTCTCTCACTCATGTGCCCCAATGAGTGAGTGTGTGTGTGTGAGTATGATAAATAGAGAGGCTCTCACTCTCTATTTATATTCTTCTGTTCACTTGGAACCCACTCCAACATGTCGGCCTCACTTAACAATTATTTACTAGAGCCGACATCTCTAGGAGTGTCTAATAACCCTAGTGCCCCACCACTTGTGGGGACTTTTCCTCCTCTAACCGATAGGAGGGTAACATAATGGTGGGGATTATTTCTCCAACTTACAATGAATCACCTAGTGTAGACTTCACTAGGATAGTCTAATAACCCAAGGGCCCCACAACTGTGGGGATTTTAACCCTTGACCAATAGGAGGGTTACCCATAATGACTTGACATGACTTTCTCATTATAGAAACTTCCCAGAATAAACATCGAGGTATGACATGACTCAAATACATTACAATACATCCCAGAATAAACATCGGGTTACAATACATAAGAAATACAAGTGAATACATTCTGAAGTTACAATTACATCAACAACAGCTCGTTCAAGCTGTCTATCAAAGCATGTTTCTCAAAAAAATTGTGTTTCTTTGAAAAATCACTTCAACAGCAAAATGTGTTTGTCTGAAACCTGAAAAAAAGAAATTTAGTACAAAATCCTGCATGAAAACTTATTAGTGAATATGTATTGAATATAGTTCTCACTCCCCAACTGATCTGGTTGCATGTCCTCATGCAACCTAGCATAAAAATTGTGAGAAGTTCATAAAAGAAAACATATCATGCAAAAAGAAGTACATAAGTTGCAAAGAAAATTAACTGTTTCCTGTGATGGTTTCATCTGTGATTATTGTCAAAGTGTCACATCCCCAGTTTCGACCCCGTTTGCATGATGTGTATAATGTAATTAATCATGGTGAGGAGCTCAAGGCAAAATCCCCACCATCGATTTGGCTGTGTATGTTTCGGCAATGGGGATAATTGCCGATGGTATGTTGTGCTATCCGGCACATTTTAATTTGGCATCATGTAAACCTGCACATCAATTAAAATAAACCACAACCAGCTACGGCAGTGCAACGTTGAATGAAAAGGGCATGGTTCCGAAGGATAAGGGGTGGGGGATGTCAAACCTTGGTTATGGGGGAAAAACCCATGTTTTATTACCTTGTTGATTTGCCACCTTTTTGTCTCACCCAACCTTGTCAACCTCTTTAATGCTTCAGAGCTGGTGGTTGAGGAGATATGGCTGAGTGGTTGAGGGCAGTTATTTCCTTTGGGAGTGGGGTGGCAGGGCTATTAGCTCCATACCCACATCCACACTCCACCCATGTCTGCCCATTCTTCTCCCTCACACACTCTTCCCTGGTCAGTTTACACTCTCACCACGATTTTTGGTCTGTTGGCTTCTCACGCACAGGCTTTGGGCGATTTTAGTCTCACGCAGACATTTTCTGGGGCTCCACGAGTTGCTGAAGCACCCACGCACTGTAATTCACGTCCTTGCTGTTGTTTTGTTCATCCACGGGCAAAATCGGAGTTGTTTTCTCCTCACATAGGGCCTCTACTGCTGGAATCCTCACGCAGAAAATCGGGTATGTCTTTCCCGTGCATTTTTCTGTTGGGTGCGAGTTTTTCCTCATGCACAAGATGTTTGGGTTGTTTTTCCCATGTCGTGAGCCGTGCTCGCTGTTTGTGTTTGGGGCCGTTGTCTTCCCCATGAGTTTTGTCAGCTGTGGGTTCCAATTTCATTTTGGACCACTGTGGATTGCCAATTCGTGGGTTGAATTTCCCTTGTCTGTCCACGCTGGGAGTTGTTCTTCTCCTTTGTTGGGACTGTGTGATGTTTCCCAACCATTCTATTGAGGAATTGTGTGTGCTGTTGGCTGAATTTCCCTATTTTGGAACTGTGGACTGTTGTTATCCTTCATGGTGTGTTGTGGCTGCTGATATACCCTGGTTTGGGTGCTGTTGTTGAGTTGTTTTGGCCACGTTAGGGCCAAAACCTACTCTGAGTTGCCTTATAGGCTGGAGCTGTGTCTTACCTTTCGCTTGGGACTGTCACCGGTCGTTTTTCTTCTTCACAGGGCAGTGAATGAAGTTGTTTGGCTGCTGGTATGCAGTGGTTGAACCTTGGACTGTGCTGGCTTGGCTTGTCTGTTCAAAGCCTGTGAAACCCAGCTGTTAGTTTGTTATGTGTCCCCTTGGCTATGTCTAAGCTTGCAATTGACCCTTATTCCGGAGGAATCATGCCCAGCTCGGGGGTGGTAGTGTTGCTGAGAGATTGATGAGCAAGCTGGCCTATGGTTGGGTGGAACGTTGCAGCGACGTAGCTGGTTGTGGGTGGATTCTCCATCAAAAGATAAGTGCTGGTGGTTACTTCATCTTTGTAATTTCACTTGATGTTAAAGAACTATAATGATCTTGTTGAATGCTGTTTTATGAGTATGTGTGCTTCCGCTGTATGATTGAAGATAAATGCATCTGTGTATGCTTAATTCCAGCATTCATTTCATTCATTTATGTTCATGGGCTGTTTGCCCGGCTTGTTGATGTTCGTCGTGTCCTCTTCACCGGTTGAGGGACGGGGACGTGACAATATGGTATCAGAGCGCCATGGTTGCAACAATGGGCCTCTATGGGCCAAGAAGGTGCAGTGACAGAAGGTAGAATTACCTTCTCTGTTCAGCAGAGCAGCAAAAAAAAAAAAAAAAATTTGGGAAAATTTGGCTAAGTGTGAACAGTCAGATGAATTGGAGAAGTTCCTACCCGCCGTTGCAGAGGGACTGGCAAAGTTAACGTCCGCCGTTGCGGACGAATGGATGAAGTTCACATCTGACCGTTGCGGGCGGCAAAGTGATCTACGTCCGACGTTGCGGACGAATGGCTGCAGTTTTCCATCCAACCGTTGCAGGAGAATCTTGGAAGTGCCGCCGTTGTGGACGGCCAGCCGGAGGAGAAAAAGGTTTGTGCTTCACTGTTGCGGATGGCGGAGCAATCTCGTATCCATCTCGAGATCCGTCCGATCACCGACGCCGCATTAAAATTTCAAAAATCCGGCTAAGTATGGAACGGTCGGGCCGTTGGAGGAAGTAAACTTCCGCCGTTGCGGAAGGATGGGTAAAGTCTTAGGTCCGCCGTTGCGGATGGCTAAGCAATCCCGCGTCCGATCCGAGATTCCGTCGACGTCCGACGTTATGAGATTGGTCCGACGTCCGACATTCAAGTTGTTGCAAGCGCTGATCGGAAGAGTTGGCGAAGTGTGAGTTCGTCGTTGCGGACAGATTGGTGAAGTCTCCCTCCCGCCGTTGCGGATGGCGAATCACTTGGGCTTCCGATTGGAAAGGCTTCCGACGGCCGCAGTTATGGAAGGGTTGGAACACCCGGAGAGCTGCCATTGCGGAAGGTAGAAGCTTCCGGGGAGCCGATTCGGCGGAAGACAGAAAGGTCAGGGAGCCGGTTCGAAGGAGGAAGGAATGGGAAAGGAGCCGACGTTGCGGCTGGGAGATTAACGTGGGAGCCGACGTTGCGGCTGTGATGATGGTTCCAGGAGCCGATACGTCGGATGGGTAGATGAAGTGAGGATCCAATTCGGCGGAAGGGAGAATGGTGGAAGAGCCGATTCAGTGGGTGTGCTGATGCTCCCAAGAGCCAATTCTGCGGAAGGAACAATGGTTCCAGGAGCTGATTTCAACTGTTTCTCAGTGAAATTTTGAGCTGTTTTCAGAGAATTTTCAGGGGCTGAAAATGAGAAAAATGGCAGCGGGCTAATGCGCCAGATTGTGTGAAAAACATAGATTTACAAAAAAAAAACGAGGGCACTGCCCTCGACCCGCCTTGCAGTGGCGCAGGGAAGCCACAAGGGGGCAAGCCCCCTTGACCCCCATCGCCCCCTGAGACAGTCGTTCTTGTGAGAAGGAAAATCCTGTGTTTGGGAAAGAGTTTGAATCAGAGGGATTTTCACAAGGACAAAAGGGGATGCCAAAATGCAGCTGCCAAAATGATTCTGAGATCATTGGAAGAATGTGAAAATCCCACATTGCAGTGGTGTAATGAAAATGCAAGATGTACTAAAAGTCTTCATTCTTAGAAGGGGTGTGGTTTTCACATCTGAGGTCGGAATGACGCGTGTGAACAGGCGTTGGAAAGCTTATCCAGCAAGGAACGAGGATAAGGGACCAGAATCTGAGAATGGAGCAGCAAAGTGCTAATGATGACCGCTATTGTCAAATGGACAAAGCTGGATAGTTGCATGCCCAGGGGCAGCAAGGACTGTGAAGTCAATCAGCCGCTGTGTGGAAAAGGAATTCCACGAGAAGATGAGGGGTTTGAAAGGGAAGTTTTCATTAGACCCTATCTAGCTGATTATAACTACATTTCCTAAGTTTATGTTTGAAATACATGAGGATATGTATTGCATGCATAGGATATTGCATGATCGATAAAAATATTGGAAATTTTATATATTTGTAACGAACCACTAATGATGGTCATTGTTTTGATGTTGGCATTGGTGGACAAACCAATGATGACATGGACCCGGATGAGTATGTTGCTGATGCTGATGAATGAAACCAGTAACCCTATGGAGAAGGGATAAGGCAACGAGTCCATAACAAAAGTTGGTGAGCAAATGCTGCAATCTCCTGCAAGGACCACCATACTGGTCATGGAAAGGGTGTAAGTACGGCCCATGCAGGTAAGAGTTTGCTTATGACAAATTCCATGGATTGGTCCAGGTAAGAGACCTCATACCATGTGAATATGGGAATGTAGAAAGGTGGCATGCCTATACATGATTAATGATATTGATTATAGTAATGCATCCTATATGAGGTAGCCATGGTTAGGCCATGGTATGGTTGAATGCATAGTATTCCTGAATCATTGCAAGATAACGTTGAATGGATATGCATTAGAAAGATTTTATGAATCTTGTTGTTATGCATTGAATGTATGCATATGAAGGGTGTGAATGACTGATTGCATAAGTGTAGGTGCAATGTTGTGATGTATGGCATGAATGCGTTGAGATGAATGCATGTGATATCATGAATGACTAACTAATGACTGAAATGGTGAATTAATGATAATTCTGGAATTGTTTCGAAGGTTGCTATGAATGGAGGATAGTCATGATCAAATGGCTGCCAGAAATGCTCTATTGAAGAGCAAGGTGGTATGAATGATACGCCTGTGAAGTAAGGGTATCTAAACTTTCATTTAATTGCATGAATGATATGACTATACCTTGCAATGTTAGCATGATAATGATTGCACGAAGTAAATGAGCTTTGAGAACACTGATGTGACTAACCTTTGAAGTATTTGAATTTTATAAATTCTGAAAATGCTTCAGTGATGGTTGTAGCAATGAGATAGTATATGCATCCATACTTACCAAGTGTTTGGTTGTTGAAGCTTGTGTTTCAGGTAGATTATTTTAAAGAACGGCATTGAGAGGTAAGGTCCTGACCAATGCCTGAATCTACCATATGATATGCATAATAGGTTATTGAATTCGAATTGTGAATTTCGGATTTGAGAAATTGTTGACAACCACTAGCCATTGTTGGCTCGCATAAGCTTGTGTTTGGTTGTTTGAAGCTTATATTTCAGGTAGATTATTCTGAGAACGGCATTGAGAGGTAAGACCCTGACCAATGCTGGAATATACCATGTAAAAGAGCTTGTTAGATTTGCGTTATGAATTTCAAATTTAAGAAAATGCTGACCACTTATAGTCACCATTGGCTTGCACAAGATTGTGTTTGGTTGGTTGAAATTCATGTTTCAGGTAGATTCTTTCAAACATGAGAGTGAGAGGTAAGTCCCTGAACACTGCCAAAATCTACCATTTATGAGAAGAAGTCTCATGGTTGTGAAAATTAGTTCGCACGTGTTGTTAAATTCGAACTGTGGATTTCAGATTTAAGAGGTACCAATGGCTACTAATCATTGTTGGCTTGTATGAGATTGTGTCAGGAGGGACACATGGTAAGTGGGTATTCATGTTATGATAGTAAGCATAAAAATTATAATGGGAATAGTAATGCTTCTTACAAGAAACCCACAATTGAGCAAGTCAATTTCTGTAGTAGAGTTGCAAATTCTTATTGAATTTGATTGCTAAATGTCATTGCTTGGTTATGGAACGATCAATTGGATTGTAGTATCAGGTAATGACTGACTGTTTGGCTATTTTGATGAATGTGTCAGGGGTACACACTGCAGGAAGACCATGTGTGATGGCCTGCAGAAGCCAAACTTCATGGGAAAGTTTTCCCTTATCTTGGAAATGGGGTTCGAGTGAAACTCCATTAGACATTTTGAAAATGTCTCATTTGCACTGCATGTTTGGTGATAACATGAGTGAGATGGTTTGGATTATGTCAGTGAGACATGTGTGGATATGAAACGTAAATAGGAAACAGGGATGGGGCCTTGGTTTGCTTAAACCTGGTGATTGGAAACCACACAGACAGAGCTAGAGGGCTAACTTTCTTCTCCACAACCCTAGGATAGCACTAGAGGGGAATGCAGGGCCTGAGGGACTGTGTAGTAGAGAAAGGACTAATTCCTTGTGCTGGGTGTGTGTGGGTGTTATAGAAGTCAGGCTAGTTCTGGTGTAGGTATTCCTAGCTCTGTAGCGAGCTCACCAGCGTGGCATTCAGTTTTTCCCGACTCCTTGACGGTGCCTCACAGATACAAAGGCATACTGCGATAGCAAATGGATAAGTGTTCTGTAACCCTTTCTATGAATATGCATGTTTAATTATTAAATTTCCATATGCAGAACATGTTTTGATTATTTCCATGATGACCGATTGCTTGAGTATGAATAGGACCTACATGGCACACACCGGAAGAGAGTGCACACTTTTCCGATGTCGAGTCATGAAAGGGTTTTCAATATTGATTACACGCTGGGGAGTGGATGCACTCCTGGTGTCTCAATATTTGATAGTGAATGATATGAAATGTGATTACAGTTTTAGAGCAATGATGCTGATGAGTTTGCTTGTATTGCTTGTGTTGCTTGTGTTGACAGGCTAAGGGTAAAGATGAATGGTTGATATAAGTGTATGTTGGTATAAGTGCATGTTGGTATAAGTGTATGTTGGTATAAGTGTATGTGTCATTGTTGACATAAGCGTATGATGGGCTGTGATATGCCTAAGGATCCATAGTAGATCCTAGACCTGGAAATGGTCATGATAAAGTTCCAAGCCCAGTTGACATGGTTATGTACTGGCTGGACATTAATTATTCGATGTTGAGGAGAAGCCTGCGTGCTGACCCAACATCTGAGCCCATAGGTGATCCCAAGGCTTGCAAAGCGAAGCAGGATCCTGTGGAAAAACGAGGAAACGTGCAATACAGATAAGTATTGGATTACTTTGCTTATGAATATACATGTGTATATGATTTGGTTATGATGTTTTAAGCTCTTGTTCTAGAGATGAAACTAATGAGAATAAACTAAACATGTGAATTATTCAATGTTTGGATATAGGTATCGCTGGAGGTGAGGACTATGAGAGCATCCTAGAGATGCATGTGGACATGTGACTGTCCTGGAAAGCTTGAGATGAGTGGTGATGAAAAGGTGCTAGTAGGACAGGGGAGTCCTAGCAGTCGAGACAAACCATGTGGAGAGACTCCATGGTTTAGAGGTCTGGAATAGACCAAAGACACTAAGTGTCATGACCAAGAGAGATTGGTCCAACATTCACGGTAAAGTGAAAGAGGCTGAGAGCATGAAAAGCCACTGCGATGGCGAGGGTTCCAGGATGGGACAGAACAAAGAGGGGAAAAACTCTTACTGCTCTCTCTTGCCTTTTGATTATACATATATATATATATATGTTTATGCATTGTGAAAACAAAGGATTGTTGAATGCATGTATGATTGAGAATGAAATGTGTGTATTTGCTTAAGGTAAATTTGTGAATGCTGGAATAGTTAATTCCCTACCCAGGAATGGACATGAATGAGCTCATGTGCCTGTTGGGGGAAGGCATGAAAGATATGAAAGCCTCATTGATGAGACTTGGACTATCATGCCAATTGGGTAATTAACTAACTGATTTTGATATCTATATTATGCTTGGTATGATAGACTTTCAATGGTGCATTCCACAGGTGAGAAAAGTGAAAATAGGTGGTGCATGTTGAATATGGCAGCAGATCAAAAGTTATTGGACTTGGCTGGAAGTCTCCTTCAAGTGATTGCCAAGACCCAAGAGAATCTTGGGGAGATGCTCAAGATACAGAGAAGGCAGAGTGAAATGAATCACCAGATTTTGCAAGACTCTATTGGTTTGCAAAGGGAGGTGAAAAGCCTTCTAAGAGCAATCGGCAAAGAAAAGGAAGGTGGATCAACAATGGGACATTCGTCCAAGCGACCCAATAAGAAACAGTCCAGGCATGAAGACTCAAATGAAATTGAGCAGGTAAAGATGAAGCAGCCAGTGAGATGCTGGAGATGCAAAGGACATCATTTACGCCGGGACTGCCCAATAAGGGAACATGATGAAGGCGAAAGCCGCAAAGTTCCTAGACTTTGGGATCAGCAAGAAGTTGAGAGCCAACAGTAAAAGTCCATGGAAGCCGAGAGGCTTGGTCGGGAACGTTCAAAGTAGATGATTGAACGTGGTATAGATCTACAATTTTGTAATTTTGATGTGCAATTGTATATGTATTGTATATATGTAATGGAACACTGAGGACGGTGTTATTCTAAGGGGGAGGGGAATGTCACATCCCCAGTTTCAACCCCGTTTGCATGATGTATATAATGTAATTAATCATGGTGAGGAGCTCAAGGCAAAAGCCCCACCATCGATTTGGCTGTGTATGTTTCGGCAATGGGGATAATTGCCGATGGTATGTTGTGCTATCCGGCACATTTTAATTTGGCATCATGTAAACCTGCACATCAATTAAAATAAACCACAACCAGCTACAGCAGTCCAACGTTGAATGAAAAGGGCATGGTTCCGAAGGATAAGGGGTGGGGGATGTCAAACCTTGGTTATGGGGGAAAACCCATGTTTTATTACCTTGTTGATTTGCCACCTTTTTGTCTCACCCAACCTTGTAAACCTCTTTAATGCTTCAGAGCTGGTGGTTGAGGAGATATGGCTGAGTGGTTGAGGGCAGTTATTGCCTTTGGGAGTGGGGTGGCAGGGCTGTCAGCTCCATACCCACATCCACACTCCACCCATGTCTGCCCATTCTTCTCCCTCACGCACTCTTCCCTGGTTAGTTTACACTCTCACCACGATTTTTGGTCTGTTGGCTTCTCACGCACAGGCTCTGGGCGATTTTAGTCTCACGCAGACATTTTCTGGGGCTCCATGAGTTGTTGAAGCACCCACACACTGTAATTCGCGTCCTTGCTTTTGTTTTGTTCATCCACGGGAAAAATCGGAGTTGTTTTCTCCTCACGCAGGGCCTCTACTGCTGGAATCCTCACGCAGAAAATCGGGTATGTCTTTCCTATGCATTTTTCTGTTGGGTGCGAGTTTTTCCTCACGCACAAGATGTTTGGGTCTTTTTTCCCATGTTGTGAGCCGTGCTCCCTGTTTGTGTTTGGGGCCGTTGTCTTCCCCATGAGTTTTGTCGGCTGTGGGTTCCAATTTCATTTTGGACCACTGTGGATTGCCAATTCGTGGGTTGAATTTCCCTTGTCTGTCCACGCTGAGAGTTGTTCTTCTCCTTTGTTGGGACTGTGTGATGTTTCCCAACCATTCTATTGAGGAATAGTGTGTGCTGTTGGCTGAATTTCCCTGTTTTGGGACTGTGGACTGTTGTTATCCTTCATGGTGTGTTGTGGCTGCTGATATACCCTGGTTTGGGTGCTGTTGTTGAGTTGTTTTGGCCACGTTAGGGCCAAAACCTACTCTGAGTTGCCTTATAGGCTGGAGCTGTGTCTTACCTTTCGCTTGGGACTGTCGCCGGTCGTTTTGCTTCTTCACAGGGCAGTGAATGAAGTTGTTTGGCTGCTGGTATGCAGTGGTTGAACCTTGGACTGTGCTGGCTTGGCTTGTTTGTTGAAAGCCTGTGAAACCTAGCTGTTAGTTTGTTATGTGTCCCCTTGGCTATGTCTAAGCCTGCAATTGACCCTTATTCCGGAGGAATCATGCCCAGCTCGGGGGTGGTAGCTTTGCTAAGAGATTGATGAGAAAGCTGGCCTATGGTTGGGTGGAACGTTGCAGCGACATAGCTGGTTGCGGGTGGATTCTCCATCAAAAGATAAGTGCTGCTGGTTACTTCATCTTTGTAATTTCTCTTGATGTTAAAGAACTATAATGATCTTGTTGAATGCTGGTTTATGAGTATGTGTGCTTCCGCTGTATGATTGAAGATAAATGCATCTGTGTATGCTTAATTCCAGCATTCATTTCATTCGTTTATGTTCATGGGCTGTTTGCCCGGCTTGTTGATGTTCGTCGCGTCCTCTTCACCGGTTGAGGGACGGGGACGTGACACAAAGTGACTTTAAGACAAACAATTCAGCGTCAATCATAAAATCAATTTTAGGAAAAATGAAAACGTCCATTTGCAACTTTATTTTTGTTTTGGTTGTTCTTATTTTTTTAAAACTTTTTTTGATTTATATATATATATATATATATTATTTTTTTTATTATTTTTTATTTTCTTTTGCAAAATGTAAAACAAAAGAAATAATTTTTATAATTTTATATATTTTTCTTGTTTTTGTTTTATTTTTACAACACACCAAAATAAAATAAAATAAAAATAATGGCAAAAACACTCAAAATTAAATTTACTTGATCATAGTTACAAAAAACTAGCTAGCTGCGACACATAGTGGAAACAACGAGCTGCAACTGCCCCATATCGATTTGCTTCTCACCTTCCTCCTTTTTGTGATGTTAAGACCGGTCCAATTGCTTCTGCGATTATAATATTTTCATTTGATTCTTAGGGGATTTGTTTAGCCTTTTTATGTTCTTTGTTCAGCCCTTTTTCTTAGCTTTCTTCAGCCTTTAATCAGCCTTCACAAAACTATGTTCATCCTTTGTTGTCACAGCAACAGATACAACACACCTTCCCCATATCGATATATTCCCACCAGCAGTTCTGAGTTATTATTTTTTTTGTTTTCCTCATTACAGCAGCATTGATCATATTCTCCTTCTTGACAATGGTATCTGAGAAACTGATAGCTCTCAGCAATGGATAGAAAAATTTCTTGCACGAAAGAAAACTACATCAAAATCCAAGAGTAATGAATTGCACATCAATGATATATCTAAATCTCAGTAGTTGAGGTTGGAAGATGAAAATGAAGCATTGTTATAGACCATGAATTATGATCAGTTTTATCTTTAACAATTTCCATCTTATTGCTTATTGCAGGTTGTGGAGAACTGCACGCATTATATATATTTTGAATTTGATTGCAGGTGGATTTGGCCAAGGCATTTTGTTCTTATTTTATTGATGTGGCAGAGTTAAATTTCTACAAGATGAAGTCGTGAAGGATAATTCAAGATAGGCATGAATGTGACTCAAACCGATGAGAATTTTAAGGCGTAACAATTTTTGAGACACTGTTTCAGCCACATCATTACAACTTATGTGTTTCAGCTGTAGCTATTATAGCTGATGTTTTAACATGGAGTTTACTATTTCAGCTTCTTGGAATTGGCCACAATGGTAAATATGGAAAATACCCTCTCGAAGAACCATTTGTATATCATAGATCATGTATTTGTTTGGAAATTTCCATGCAAGTCAGGTAAATGAGGCTGTTACGCACAAAACCCATGTCTCATATTTTCAAGATTATTTTCCATCTTCCTGCAAATTGAGACGCGAATCAAGGTTTCTTATCTTGCATTTTTTGTTGTTTTGTTAAGGCTATAACAGCCATTTGCAGGCCATTTGTTGCAGATTTATTCAATTCCTTTCTGTTTTAGATGGAGTTGTAATACTCACCTAACTACCTAGGCCTAGGAAAGCAATGATCAATTTATTTGTTGCGTGTATTTCTCCATTATTGAGTTCTTTTCACAACTATCAATGAGAGGAGTGCATTACCATTTGGTCAAGATTCTAGCCAAGCTGGCCGAGAGATAACAGGTGCAATGGATAACAGGTGTTGAGAAGATTAGAGGCATGAAATATTAAAGCTTGGGAGTCAAGTGATTAAATTATTCCATGCATCCCTATAGGTTTAGATATAAATTAAGGCATTTCATTCAACCTACTATTTATTTTACTCACAATCAATTCATAGTATGCCACTAACAGTTTCTGTGTGCAAGATGTTCTTTAGATCAAAGGATCTTTTGCAAATGTATGGTTTGCACAAATACTGAAATTTCAAAAATGGTTTAGCCAAGGCATTATTGTACAGTTAATTTTCAGGAAGCTACATGATGAAGGATGATAGAAAAAATATGCCTGTGACTCCAATCAAGGAAAAGCTTACACATGTTTCACTGTTTCAGATATTGTTTCAGCATAGAAAAACTTGGTTTAGTTTTTATTCACCCAATGTGTTTATTTTGGAGGTTCAAACCAAAACAGAGGTCGAGTGCCTGAAACAGTCAAACATAAAATTTTGTGCACACAAATAAAGAACCGAGAAAAGGAGATTCAGCTCAGAGAAGCTTGTTTCAGCTGAAGCTGTTATAGCTTATGTGCTTTAGCTAAAAAAGCGTGTTTTAGCCACAGCTATTACAGCTATTGTTTCAGCTTGGATTTGCATTGTTTCAGATTGGAGTTGCAGTTGCTTTTCAGCATTATAATTTCATCGTTTGTTCAGCTTAAAAATGAATTTGCCACATGAAATTGCAGACTAGTTTTATTTTACAAATTGAAAAAGTTTTTAGCAAATGGAGATAATGAATTGCAAAATAAAGATGAAATCAATTAAGCATGTTGCAAAACATTAATTATTCATTCATAAAAAATTTAGAAAACATTCCTAATCGAATTATTTGTGTTTTAGCTGAAAAAGTGTGTTTCATATTATGTGTTTCGGATACAGCTGTCACAACTATTGTTGCAGCTAGAGCTGTTACATTTGTTATTTCATCTTGGAGTTACTATCTCATCACTTGTTTCAGCGTCTGTTTCAGCTGTGCGCAAATTTTTTATTTTTTATTTTTATTTATTTTTATATATTTCCACAAAAATAAAAGAACTTTAAAAATTTATTTTGCAAATTTATTAAAAGAAAAATAAAATTGTGAGCAAATGGAACAAATTGCAGTTGAAAAATAGATTAGGCAATTTTTTTTTTTATCCGTCAACAATAAGAAGTCTTCCTGAAACCAATTTATTCATCCTACTTTTTGATCCTTGCGATTGCACAAAGCGCGGAGGAGAGCATACTTATTCTAATTGAAATCAAAAACTAAAAATACAATCCTACCTACTCTATGCTAATTGGAATTTAGAAAATAGTTACGTGTAGTTAAATATCCAGTGTAGCCATTCACATAACAGTAATAAGAATATGTTCAGTGTTAATTTTGTAAATAGAAGATAAGGATAAACAAGAATCTATGAAATTAATTTCTATGACTATGAATTATCTAGAAAAAAGGAAAAACTAAATTGTTCTAACCTGGTACTTGCTTGAAACCATCGTTCGATAGGTATTTCGTAGGCATAGTTTTCACTCCTCAGATCATGCTGCAACTCCTCATGGTCCTCCTTGAAATATTTCTCACGTGATTTTCTATTTTTAGATGTGCAGGATTCTTCATATGTTGATTCCTTGTTCGTTGCTGGAGGAGTAATTAAGCTCTCGGCTACTGTCAGGATCTCCTCTTCGACAGAAGAGGAGATCCCTACTTTTGCAAGGATCGGAGTGAGATGTTCCAAGCTTAAAATCATTCTTAATTCATTTTGAAAAAGGGATTCCTATAGCACCCAAATCACAATGAAAAATTTAAATAAACACTCTTGCTGAAACAAATTGAAAAAAAAAACACTTTGTACAAGAAATGCAATTACTCTTCATAGTTGCGAGAAAACATACTTGCTGAAATTGAAATTCACAATTGCAAAATTGAAACACTACTTGCATAAATTGAAATTCACACTCTAGTGTATGCTTGGAGAAAAATAAAACTATACTTCAATCCATCGTGCTTCCCCTGCAACGGCGCCAAAATGTTGGGCCGAATTAATGTCGTTTTAATTCCGTTGTAGTATTTGCCCAACCATTTAGTTTGTCAATCCGAGGTTTGTAGCCTTACAAAGCACATGAAAAGTATATGCAGCATTGAAATGAAACTTAAGCTAATATAACCCCTTGTGAAACTAAGACTAATCTAATCTAACCCCCCTTAAGCTGAACCACACAATTGCTAATCTAATGCCGGAAGATGAAACACATGGCTGAAAGTAAATTGCATAAAAGAAAGACAACATATGAATAGCAACAAGACAACACATGTGAGCTCACATTACCAATCAAGCAATCTTAATTTACATCACAAGAATACAAATCATGAAAGCATCAAAACCAATATTATGAACAAAATCTAAGAATTCCCTTCTCCATATTACAAAGTCAAGACTAACTTCTACAATATACTATTCTCTAAGATAATCTAAGATCTAAGATATTCTAAGATAATCTAGGATAACAAATGAAGAGAGAGCACTCTCTTTTATACATGAACTTCTTTGAGAAGAAGATAACCATCTCATAATGAGAGATCAACTATTCACTCAACCAAACCTCCATGATCTTCTCCTTGGAATATTATTTGAATAACTATCTCCTTGAAATGGCGGAAGAGATATACGTGAAGTATTTTATTTGAATTAATTCTTCAAATATTCCTACACATTACAAAGCTCATCCATATTTGAGATATTAGTGAAAAACATGTTTAATTTATAATATTTTATTCATAAATTCACTTATAATACTAAAATGAATAAAGTGGAAATAATAAGGTGAAACCCACATGTATGTATGGAAATGGTATGATAAAAGGTTAACGAGACGATGAAATGTGAGGAATAGCGGAAGATAAAGTGGATGAAAAAGTGACATTTATGAGTCTCAACACACACTCTTCAACTGGTTCCTCAAAGTCATCTTCTGGTTTATCTTCTTTCCTTCAAATATCTTGGTCAGGGCATCAAACCTTGCCTTAGTTGTCTTTAGGAAGGACACTTGTGGTATGAGGTGATCCTTGATTGAATCAGCAATAATCCTCTTAGCCATGACCAATTTCATTTTTTGTAAGGCCTTAGCCTCATCTCCCTCTGGAACTGGAACCTCTTCACTGATGTAAGAGTCCAACTCATTTTCTCCCAAGACCAAGGAGATCCTATACTTCTAGGCTCTGAAGTTATCAGCTCCCTCAATATTTTCATCACGCTTGGTGTGATGAGACATCTTAATAGAGAACCTAAAATGGAAATACAAATGATTTAGATCTTAACAATTTGAGAAGCTGAAAACTGGATCTAGAGCTGATCTTCTACAGTGTTGTTTTTCTGGTTCTAGGGAAAATTAGGTTTTGAATTTCCCGGAGCTCTACCTAACCAAAAAAATTGATTCTTGTCTCTAAACTTTGATTTTGAGGAGGAGATAAATCCTATCCTGGGCTCACTCAATAATTCCTCTTCAGTGAAAATCCCTAATTTCCCAATCTAGTGGTAGGTCAAAAACTGAAAATGCTCAGAATCATATTCTTCTTTGAAAAAACGATGCAGCCTTCAATGGAGGTTCAGCACAGCCTCTTTTTTCTGATGGATTATGGAGAGAGACCCAAAAATTAAGAATCCCTAGCTTCTGCAGCTGCACAGTGTCTTCTTCTCAGGTTAGCTTTGATACCATGTTATATTTTTATCAATTATGATAGTATGATCTTATCATTTTATCTGAGAGAATAACATGCACAACAATCAATCACAAGAGACAATAAACACAAATATTTTCCTCAGTGAAACCATAAAGGAGAAAACCCCACAACTTCCTCAAAGATAGAATAATTACCAATGGCAGCAGTAAAACCCAAAGATAGTAAGATGATCTCTGACAATTGTTGTCTCTCTTATCCCAGCTCCTTCTCTCTCACTCATGAGCTACAACTGAGCGTGAGTGACTATGTGATAAATAGAGAGGCTCACTCTCTATTTATACTAATTCTTGACTTGACAATAACTTACCAGGGTCGACTTCTCTAGGAGAGTGTAATAACCCTAGTTCCCCGAAACTATGGGGACTTTAACCCTTGAACAATAAGGAGGGTTACCCACTATGACTTTACATTACGTGTTTACATTATTGATTCTCCTGATAGGAACATCGGGGTATTACATGACTCAATTACATTACAGATACTTCCCGATAGGAACATCGGGGTATAATACATACGATATACAAGTGAATACATTCTGAAGTTACAAATATATCAACAACAAATAGGTGCACGATACATAATCACTCTTATAACCTACTTAACCAAGTGAGCCAAAGCAATATCAGTCAAATATTGTACTTCTACGACTGCTGCAACATTTCTATTCGACCATGTCGTGACCAGGTTTGGATCCCCCAAAAAATTGATAAGTGACCAAGGTACACATTTTTTGAATCCATTGATTGAAAAAATATTTGAGGAATTTCAGATTCAACACCAAAAAACAACACCATATCACCCCCAAGAAAATGACATTGTCAAAGCATTTAATAATATGATAAAGAATTCATTGGCTAAAATATGTAATGTTCAGAGGGATGATTGGGATCACAAGATACCTATAGTATTATGTGCTTATCACACAACATGAAAAAAAGATGATAGGACACAACCCATTTATATTGGTTATGGACAAGATCTTGTTATACCACTAGAATATATTGTTTCCACTCTTGGAATAGTTGTGATTACTTAGATTACCTATGTTGACATCATTGAAGAAATATTGTCTTATCTTGTATAGCTGGAGGAAGAACTCTTCATCGAAGGTTGTCATTAGTATCGATAAGGAGTGACAGAATTCTTGGCACGACCACCATATCATGTTTGAGCAATTTCAAATAGGTGATTTCGTCCTCCTATAGGAAAATATTTTTTTTAAAACCTGACAAGCTCTGAACACACTGGTTGGGACCATATGTTTTTGTTTGATTCATTGATGGTGGTGCAATCCAGTTACAAAAATTAAATGATACACCCTTCGATAGGTTGGTGAATGGAAGTCGTATGAAACCTTATCAGGATAACTATACTTTTATCGATTGAAAAGATAGTTGCTAACTTTTTTTATCTTAAGTTATATAATTATATTATTGTTGCATGTTTAAAATTTTGTCGTAGACTATCCATTTGTTGCATGCTAAAAATACTATCGCTGAGTACACATTTGTCCCAAGGAAAACTTTTATCACAATTTATAGTTGGAGTGAATTGAAGATGAGGTAGAATAAGAATTCAACGAAATGATTTTTTGTCACATCTGCCATTAATTCCTAATAATTGCCTATTTTTCTAAAGGGTGAAGTGATGCTTAGATTGGCGGTTTATAGAAATTATTGAAAATATTTACCCATATGACAAGATTAGCTGCCACCTTTTTTTCCAGTTATTGTAAAACCATGTGATTGAATGACTTACTACATGTGGAGGTCTATTTCATTCTCGAACAAGGATCTACTACTTATTTGTATCAAATTGTGAGGTTTCTTGAGTTGAGTTACCTACCTATACTCTCTTTGAAGATGAAGATATTTGTTTTCATGGAAATCCATGTCTAAAGTACTATCACTATCCAATAATCCAGTATGCAGGTCCCTTATGCCATACCCATTATCGAAGAAGCTATAGAACTTCTATTGCGATAGGTTCCTCTCAATCCACCAAGATGGAAGTGAAAGGATAGTCGCAACATGCTTCATGAGCAATGGTTTAAAGCTACCCACAATGATGAAACAATACTATCTTGGTCAGTGACAATGTTCCCCAGATACATTTCTCCATGAAAATATGATTCTCCTAACATATTCATTCTCAAGAATGATAAATATCCATCGGTCAAGCTAGTCATCCCAAAAGGAGAAGATGTTATGGGATATATTCTACCAAATATAGAAAATATTCCATTTACAGATCACGATTTATGAAAGTTTCTTGAACTGAACATGCCATAGTACATGACCTTTGTTCAATTGGTCGAATGAGGGCATATTTAACTCATTCCTATGAAGAGGTCTCGAAGACTAGAAAATTCAGGAAATTTGTTGTTGATGCAAATGCCCCATTTTGGTCACACAACGGAAATCAATATGTGTGTAAAATACTTGTTAGTTTTCTTCCATAGAGACTACTTCTAGATCGATCACCACATTTCGGTGAACTTCAACCTGATTTATGCAAACACTGGGATTCCTATTGCAAGGTTCGACCCCATGTCATTCTTTGAAGGAAAGAAGAAGGATACAGGAAGATTCAGTCGGATAAAGGAAAAATATAACCTTGCAAGAGATAAGAGCAACTTCTCTATTTCCTCTATCAATCACACAGGTTTTCAGTTCATAGAAAAAGTGTTTTCCAATAAGCTTCTCAGAAAGATGTGACTAAAATAGTGCACTATCGATACCATTGTTGTAGCAGAGCAGTTTGTTGTGAGCGTGAAAATGAATTGGTCTGCCTATCTATTGAACAGACAATTTTTTGATTCCACCGTCTCCCAAGAGAAATTTACTCCCTTTACGTATTCATGGTTGTTAATCTTTATATACTTTTTCGTGTGGGTAAAGTCTCCAAAATACCAGGGGATGGATGTGCCTATTCCATGTTAGGTGGTGGGATACCAGAACTTGTGGTATGAGAAGAATAATCCGTGTCGATAAACTGGAATAATATTGATTTTTATTTACATTCTGATGCACTGAGGCATTGCATTGGGAACCAATCACTAATTGTTGCAAATAATGTCTAGAGGTATTGAAATATCATAATATTTTCTCCAGGGGATCACCACATATATTTGGAACCACCATAATATCCCAAGAATGATTTCTTTACCACTGAGTTTTGGCTAATAGACAAATACATTGAGATGATCATTCAGGACTAGACCAAAGAATGGAGACAACATGTCGCAGATGACCAAATATATGCTAAAATTGATTTGTGACATGGCAGGACATTAGGAACTTAAGGAGTAGATCAACATGAAGAATAAACCCCACATAGTTCCCTCTGTGAAAGAAAGGAATAATCTAGTGCAACCCCAACGGATCTTGAATTGGGTGGAAAGAGAAAATCCTCTAAAGAATCCACAAAAAATTGCATGAAATGAAAGGCTGATAAAATCTCTAGAGATGGTGGACTTACAGATGATGAATATAATCTCATTGTTGATCAAATGGTAGAAGTTACTAATGAAAATCACCAAAAAATCGATGAATGAATAAAAAAATTTGTGTGAGGCATCACTGACTTATTGAACTCTTTGTGTCATAGTAAACGAAGTCAGAGTAAAGGCCAGTCAGGGCCCATCTTGGTTGCCGTCACAAGAAGCCAGTCCTTCTGATGATTTACTAGTCGAAGTACTGATACCTCAAAAATATTGAAAGGTACAAGTGTTGCCTAAGGTACTTGATTTGGGAACACCATAACATAACATCATGATCAGAGGAATTGGTCATGTAAGTGTCAACCTTTCTATGATCCCCATGTTTCTATTGCACAACATTCAACATGATGCAATATATGAAATAAAGACAATATAGAATGTAGTATTTGAACATATGAAGTATTCAAATCATAAAATATCATCTCTCCATACAAGAGTGTAGAAAATAGAGTAGAATACATAGATATGGCAACAATATAGGAAAATACTGGAGCATGTTGTCACATTTGCATGCCACAAATTTCTAGAAGTGGGATTTACACCCAAAATTATCCCATAAGCTCAAGTTATCTGGCTTGGGGAATTAGCTTTCGAAATCCAACAACGTATTATAGATTTAGAAGAAAATATGCTTCCCATTACACCCCCTGAAGTAGTATAAAATTAACAAAAGGAATTAAGTGAGAATGTCAAGAAGATTCAATAAGTTGAGGCACTTTGTGCCAAGGCATATGCATAAGTTTGTCATTCATGGGAATCCTTGATGGAGGATGGGAATTGGAGTGTTATAGAGAATATATCCTATGGCTTGGGGTGTACCACAATAGATAGGATGATACCAAAAATAAAACCATTTCCTAACATGCTAAATATACAATAGAAAGTAACACTAAGGGACCAAGGGGGTGTACCTTATTCTAGATGTTCGAAGTCGATCCTCACCGATATTTCAATCAAACTTGTACTACACATTGCCGTCAACAACAACAAGACATACAAGAATGATATATGTAAATAGTTAGAATTTAATATAACATATTATATTCCAATACATAATCAAATTAATTACATCCATGGATAAAAAGATATGTATAATTAGACATGCAATCGATGAGAAATATTTATTTCTATGAATATGAACAGATATAAAGATGACAAACTCTGTTGGACCCTCATCGAAATATAGAAATTGAGTACCTCCTTTTGGGCCTCCACCACTTCAATCCTTGATACAAAGGAAAGCTCACAAAGATCAAATGAAGCTTGGGAAATAGCACTAACAACTACTTCAAGGAAAAAGGGACGCATACTCCATACATAATAATGGGGAACAATTCCAATATGGTATATTTTCTCTCCAAGTTCTCCTACTCTAATGCTTCATAGTAGCTCAATATATAGTCCTTTAATAGCAGGTGAAGGGACGAAGTGGAGAATTTCCTGGAATATGGAAGGACAAGGGACATGTCCTTCATTAATTGGTAGGGGAAAACTCCAAATATTTTTTGTTTTTTACCACATTTCTCAATCTAAGTGGGTGATAGTGGTTCAAGCTTCGTATATGAGGGTTTTATATTTGTTACCAACGTGTGTGTGTGTGTATATATATATATATATATATATTAAGTAGTTCCACTAGAGCATCAAGGTCGTATTAAGCAAAAAGGGTTAAAAGGAGTTTGCATAGGGACAAGGATAGGACATCAAACCATGATGTATCAAGTGCATAAAATCATGCTATAATAGATGTGTTGTAATGTGTGAGGTCATAGGGGTACACGATGGCCAAAATAAATTATAATATCCCCAAAACTAGAGTAAGGAAAACATAGGTGGAAAAAACCATCCAATCATCAATACAACACAATGATATATCTCTACACATGACTGCAAAGACATAGCAGTCCCATATACATGAGAGTACACTAGCGATGAATATGCATAACAGACATAAGTCATGAGTGGTCATCACCACATACAATATACATTGATTTAAGGTATCCATATTGAATGAAGACATCAAATGATACACTAGAATCTGGTCTTGAGATTTGAAATCTCATAGATACTAGCACGATTAAGGAGGTAGCATATATGGGATGCCACCAAGCTCAAAGGTTTTCAACACAAATCACTGCTAGTACATGTCACATCACACAAATAAAGGTATCATAGTCAAATATTATAGAACATCATTTGATTACCTATCATTATTGTATATCGTTAATAAATGCGATGTATCCCACTAATAATGATAATGGGAATCAAGGTACATAGTGAAAACAAACAAGTGCGAATAGATGTGTTAAGGTTGAACACTTGAGAGAATCCATCAGTCAAGGTACATTGATGTATTCCAAAACCTGTCGATGGTGAGAGAACCTGCCACTAATGACTACAAGTCTCAAGGAACTCAATGGACTATAGATCCCTATTCCAGAATAGATGTTCTGAATTCAATGGAATAGAATCCACTAAAAGGATGGAATTGAGGCATCCCCCATCAACCAACAAGAGGTACGAAAAAATGCTGGATAATTTTAGAAGAACACAAATAAGATGTGCAAGAACCAATAACAACTGTATTGGGACTAGTTGACATGTAGAGATAAGATAGTTGAGGAATGGTTGAATCAAGGTAAAAATTCCTTCAAACAAGAGCATAAGGAAGATGAAGACTCATAGGAAGCATAGACTCACAATGCATGCTGGGACAAATCTGTGACATAGGAGGAATAAATAGAGTCTCCATAGGGACTGGAAGCATAACCAGTCAATGGAGAAAACTCAAAATAACAACTATAGCTCCAAAGGTCATACTAGTAACCCAACCAATGGATGAATGTACTGTACTCTATTTTAAGGTGAAACGACATGACAACTTCCAATAGAAATTAATATCCTTTCTTTCTCACATTTTTATTTTTTTATTTTTTTGTATTTTTCATATCTGAGAAGCTTGAAAAAGAATAATTTTTTTTTATAGTACACTAAGCAGGAAACAAGTGTCACGGGAAAGCAAACTAGTTCCAAGAAGTGGAACATACCTATTCCCAATGCAAGGAATCACATGCAAGATAAAGACACTCTGAGGGATGTATCCTCTGGGTAAAGGATGATCAAGTTTCAAAATATATATGGGAGTCTCTACTTGGATAGGATTGAGGAAAGATTGGGCTATATGGCTTATAAAATGAAGCAGGAAGATGACATAAAGCTCAATAACACAAGAAAACGTATGCAAATGAAATTAAAAATTCATACAAACGGGAGTCCCAATAGGATATGGATAGCATAAATTTGAAGAGATAACATGAAGGTATTTACTTGAATACATGGAGGGACTACAAGGGACTCCTAGAGCTAAAGGAGGACATTTAGCATGGGCACCAAATTGTGAAACGAGATCTAACTAGGGTACACATGATAGGGAAAGCTCTACCACTTACATAATGCCATTTCTAGTAGAAGTATGAAGGTTACATGTTATAAAAAAGTGGGTTGGTACCTATGGTTAAGGTGATATGACTATAGGCTAATGCAGTATGCATGTAGAAAAATGATCCTATCATATATGCTAGTTTAGTAATATACCTTCCATAGGCATGAACGGGTCAAAGTCTTAGTGAAATTGCATCACAAGAGGTTCCTACACAACACAATTAGTCCAAATAGGTGAAAATGGCTAGTAAGAAGTCCAAACAATAGGCCAAGTGGGTTAAAAAAATGAAAAAAAAATTGATAAATAGTAAAAAATGACATTTTTACCATACTATTTATTTTTTACCCAAAATAGTGCATTTGAAGCAACTTAGACTTTGAAACTTAAATAAAAAATTCTGGGAGCAATGAGCCACAAAATCTAGAGTCGTCAAGACTAGGTAATTCATAATCACATTCCTCATCTATTCCATGCATTAAGTTTTAGTTTTGGTGGTAAATATTTACACATGAAGCAACAAAACTTGAAAATACCAACCCACGCAAGTCATAGTTCTTTGGACTATGTATCAGTCTTGAGGAACGTAGGAAAATAAAAGATATCTCACATACATATGCTACTGTTACAAAGAACAGTCACATACATGGCTGGGTATGTCAAATTTTATGGTGAAATATCACAAAAAATCAGTTTTTCTTGGTAGGATGGTTTTGGAATGGAGAGAACGTGAGCACAAAGATGCTGATAGGGAAGTTCTCAGTGATGTAAATTCTCAACAAGCCTTAAGAAGGTGTGTATTGTACAAGTTTTGGACCATTTGGGGCAATTTGAGGGTCCCACCAAAGACTCCTCTAGATGTTCATAGATTACTGGGATCCAGACACAGAGGCCTTTATACTAGATGGTATGCCATTGAGACTAGAAGCAAAGTACATTTACTTCATTAAAGGAATATCCCGCCGAGGAGAGGTAGTGAACCTACAATATCGTGGAGTGGGAATCTAACTCGCTATTGAGGAGTACATAGATGCGCATTGCATTATTGACATGGATAATATCAGAAGTTAAGTTCTGATGAACACTATCTAGAGTCTTAGTCTCAAGGTGATAGTTTGGGTATTGGCGAGAATAGAAAGTTTGGAATCGCTCCATAAGGCTTCATGACCTCTCATGTTCTAATCGGTAGAGTGCATGAGACCTATGGTATATGACAATAGAATAAAATTTTTGAGCACTATGAAACAATAACTGACTAACTACAAGCTAGGTAGGATAAAGAACTTCGAGTATGCCACCATTTTGAGCACTTTCTTCTTTGATAGGGAACTGAGCCTCAGCCCTAGAGTCGAGGCCCCTCCTCATAGTATATGGGATCCAACATAGACTCACTAGGAGAAGGTGATGTAGAGGATAGGGGGAGGCATGTGTGTAAATTGAACCCAAGAGATAGAACAATTACACTCACGAAATTGCTAATCAAACATGTAAAACTAACACCAACGGAGACTGAAATTGGAGCATAACACTAATCTGTATTGAGTAAGTGTACAATATCCAATGTTATGAATTAATAGGATTATATAATATATAATTGCATGAGAGAATCTAATGCATAAATATTCCATTCGAAATAGTCAAAAGAAGGCTTACCAAAACTAGTCAAATCCCCCATAGGTGCATAAAGCAGTTTCCAAATCTAGGTAGATGCTCATGAATTGGACAAGTCAAGTGGGAAATATAAATAGGTATGGAAATAAAACTCATAAATTATTTTATTTGGAGAAAAGGAAGGAGGATGACGTGGGAAAAAAATAAGGCAACTACACCTAGTCTAGCTTTTCTTTTTGCCTTAATTCAAAAATAAAACAAGGAAACTTTTCAAAAAAGCATATATGCGCTTTAGAGAATATGGAATAAAGAAGAAATGATAAATTTGGTTTGTGGGATGTTTTCCAGCCACTCCATGACTTATTTTTAGCATGTGTTGAATTCTAGGACATGTAGAAGGCAACTAGCATAGAATGGAATCTAGGAAAGTAGGTAATAACACAAAAATAATTAAATTAATGTCTAATGTAGGTAACTATGGGTTGATTATTCTAAAACCCCCCTTAAGCCTAACTTTATGAGTAAACATTAGAANCCTTTACATACTGCTTGTCCATACAACCAAGGAAAGAGGCAAAAACCTAGTGGGAAAATCCTCCCTTAAACATGGACAGGAAAAACAAAATTTTGGAAATATTATCATCAATTAGGCTTCAGAGAATGATCAGAAATCCCCAGTAGTGATTTGATATTTTTAAATGTCTTCTCACAAAAAACTTTGGTGAAGATGTCTGCTACTTGTTCTGAAGATGCACAGAAGAGTAGATCAATGGTACCATCATGCACAAGCTGTGTGATGTAGTGCATAAGGATATCAATGTGATTAGTTTGCTGTCTCTGAATTGGATCATTGCATATTCAAATGGTTATCTGATTATCACAATAGATAATAATTGAAAACACTAATTCAAAGCCACATTCTCCAAGTATCCCCTGCAACCACAAACATTGAGTTGCTACATTTACAACTCCTCTATACTCTGCTTCTATAGATGAGAGTGCTATGGCACTCTGCTTCTTGATTGACTAGCTGATTGGTCCTTCCACAAGAATGAACATATATCCTGATGTATACTTTCAATCTAGTTTTTCACCTACCCAATCACTGTCAGTAAACCCAATCAAATCAACATCAGATTTTGCTTTGTAGAAGATCCCATGAGTTCTTGTTCCTTGAACAAAGTTTAGGATCCTTTTGGCTTCTCTCTAGTGGATCTCATAAGGATGATCCATGTATCTTGAAGCCACAATAATTGCATAATATATATAAGGTTGAGTGTGTGTAAGATAAATCAAACACCCAATTAACTTCCTATACAGTGTATTATTTACCATAGGAGAAGAACCTGCTTCTTCAAGCTTAACTCCTAAAAGGAAGGGAGTCTTGATTGGCTTGAAATATTTCATGTTGAACTTGTTTAGAAAATCCAAATCATACTTGGAATTATGTACTTTTATTCCATGTTGGGATTGAGCAATTTCAAGACCCAAGAATTGGCTCAACAACCCCAAATCTATCATAGAAAATGCATGGTTCATTACATCCTTCAAGGAGACAATCTCTTTCTTTGAACTTCTTATAATTAGTAGGTCATCAAAATACAAGACAATAATAATCAAATAACCATGAATAATATTCAAATATACATTAGGATCAGACTTGCATCGAATAAAACTCAATGATAGAAAAATTCCATCAATCTTGGCATACCAAGCCCTGGGGGCTTGCTTGAGCCCATACAATGATTTATTTAAAATGCACACTAAACATGGATTAGAAACAAACCCTTCATGTTTCTGCATGTAAATATCCTTATTGATATCTCCATTTAGTAAAGCACACTTCATATCCATGTGATGCACTTCCCATTGCTTCAAAGCTGCAATGGCTAGAGCTAGCCTTATGGAGTCCATCTTTGCCACTGGTGCAAAGGTTTCATTGTATTCAATACCATGTAATTGTGAGTAGCCATTGGTTACAAATATTACCTTATATTTCAAAGGTGAACCATCAGCATCAAACTTAGTATTGAAAACCCACTTACATTGAACTAGATTCCTCCCTAGGGGAAGATCAACTAGTTCCCAAGTGTTGTTCTTATAAAGCGAGCTGAATTCTTCTTTCATGGATGTTTTACATATTGGATCATGTGATACATATTCATATGTTTTTGGATCTAATTCAACCATCATATATCACTTCTCACCGAATGGAGGATCTTTCACACAAAGGGCACTCTCAAATTGAGATCTAGTCCTCCTAGTGTCACTAGGATTTCCAGCTAGTTCCCTAGCTGCATGAATGGTCTTTGCTGCCCATTTTGGTCTTGTAGGAATGTTATGATCCGCAATCAAATCATAATTATCAGACATATCAGAATCAGCAAACTCATTAGTCTCTCCACTTACAATCAATGGTTCTGGTGGTGAAGAAGACTCTCCAATTTCAACTGCTACTAAAGGCTCTTCTTGGAACTGAACACTTCTTTAAATGAAAAAATTGTTAGTGCTCAATTTTATCAGCATGTACCCTTTTGAATATTCAGAATACCCAACAAATAGGAACTCTTGGATTTGGGGTTGCAAATCCTTTCTCTTTTCATTTGGAATTCTAGCCCAAGCCTTTGAGCCAAAAATATTGAAATGGGTCACATCTAGCTTGTTCCCACTCCAAGCTTCGAAAGGATTCATACCATAAATATGCTTATGAGGAACCCTATTTTGGATGTAGGATGCATATTTTATATCCTCAGCCCAAAACTTTGGTGGAAAAGTATTAGCCTCCATCATGTAGGTTTCCATCTCCTTCAGTGATCTATTCTTTCTCTCGGCAACACCATTTTGTTGTGGTGTGTAAGGGATTGAATGTTGCATCTGAATACCTGCATCTTTACAATATTGAATGAACTCAGACTTGACATACTCACCATCATTTTCAGATCTGAGGATCTTGAGTTTCCTCCCAAATTGGTTTTCAACCAAGGCTCTAAAGACTTTGAAGAGGTAAAAAACTTCAGACGTATGCTTTAGGAAGTAAACCCAACAATACCTAGAAAAGTCATCTATGAAGGTCAGTGCATATTTGGATTGACTAATGGACATATGAGGGAATGGACCAGCAATGTCACTGTGTATTAGCTCAAGAGGTGCAAAGTTTCTCTCATGACTATCTTTCTCATACTTGTGCTCTGGGTGTTTTCTTAGGATACAACCTTAACATACTCCCTTAGAAAATTTGATCTTTGGTAACCCTATGACCATATCGTTTTCACTCAAATCATAAACATACTTGTAGTTAAGATGGAAAAATATTTCATGCCAAATATTGCTTTCTTCATTAGCATGAATCAGAAGAGCAAAGGGGTTTGAGTAGGGTAGAAAATGGGAAAACTTGTATACCTTCAAAGTGTGATCAACAACACCTTTTGCTATGACTTTACAATTTGAAATATTAGTGATTTCAACATCATTAGGGGAGAATATGACCTTATTTGGAGACCTAGTATGAGTCATCTGATACATTGAAAAGAGATTGGAGGCAAGACCTGGAACATACAACACATTATTGAACTTACCATGGTCAAGATCAATCCTTCCCTTCCCCAAACTGTCAGTGAGAGAGTCATCTCCCAAAATTATTGGTGGACCTTTCAACATGTGAAGAGAGGAGAATGTCTCTTATGTTGAAACCATATGTCTAGAAGCTCCAGAGTCTATGGTGAATCTAGGTGAGCTTGATGTGCTAGAAACCAAGGCATGCACTCTCTCTCTATCCTCTGAATTTGATCCTCCTTCCTTCTTCTTTGAGAAATTAGGAAGGGAGATAATATTCTTCTCCAAGAGTTGGGTCAACATGTCAATTTGATTCTTCATACAAGAGATCTCAGGATGATATCCCTTACTACAGTATGCGCACTTGCTCATTTCTCCTTTGTTCTTATTCTTCTAGGAGTTCTTCTTGGAACCTTGGGGATCCTTTTGAGACTTGCTCTTATCTCTCTTTTGATTAGGTGGATTTTTATATATTTTCTTGCTTTTTGAATCCACCCTTGAATCTCCAGCAACCAAAGCTTGGTATTTGGAATTTTTGATGGTGCCCATCATCACCAACTTATCTTGCTCATGTGTGAGGGATTCCATGAACTATGCAATATTAGGCATCTTCCAGGCTCGAGCTATCAAATTGGTGGCATGGAAGGTCAAAACAAACTGTTATCTCCCAAATTGACCACCGTCATTTTGGATGATAGAATGGGTAAAATTTTTTTTTATTTCTATAAGTCATGGCCTTCAAAATTCAAAATCTCAGCTTTTGGCTGTTAACTAAGTATGTGAAAGTTTACTTAAGTGCCGAAACAGGCCAGTTTCGGCAGCTAATATGGTTTGCTAGAATGACTTTAGCTGCCGAAAATGTTTCCATGTGCAAAAATAATCTCATGCTTCCAAATACGCTCCAATGTCCAGCTATATGGTGACTTCATATACAACACCTTGAAGAGCTTTTATCAGCGGTACAAGATCCTTACACATGATATTATTATGATAGATTGTTATTCTTTAGATGTCTTTGTGTTTACAGGTGGCCCTTAGAGGGAACGGAACAATTGCATCAAGCTTTGGAAAGCAATTACATTTAACAGAAGATAATGCCAGTTTCAGGCTCAGCTTCAGCGTTTTGAAGAAACTCTAAAGTCTGATCCCGAGGATCTTCAGGCTCTAGAGGGCGCAGCTATTGCTCATGCAGAATTAGGAGAATACACTGAAGCTTTCGCTCAGAGCTACAATGGAAGAACAACAAAGATCAACAAGAGGAATTTTTTGCTGAAATAGCGTGATATTGCGGGGCAATTTTGACAGCCTTCCTGAACTCCAAATTCAAATCTGAAAGCACCAGTGGATAGCTTATGATCTGTAGATCAAAATCGACTATTTGAACATGCAAAACAGACA
>LPNX010158686.1:200901-226230 GCA_001517045.1 Pseudotsuga menziesii | reverse complement strand
GCTCAGCCCTTACATTTGACCATGGAAGGAACCAATCCTCTCACCATGTCAGAATGGCTATGGGTCTCATCACTTTCTCTTGGAGGAAACCTCGATCTAGAGAAAACCAAGCTTCTCCCTGAAGTACTCGAACTTCATCCTAGCCAATGGCTTCATCAATACATCGGCTATTTGTTCCTCCATCGCAACATACTAGAGCTTCACTACTCCTCTCTGTACCATATCCCTGATATAGTGGTACTTGATCTTGATATGCTTCGATTTGTCATGGAACACCGAATTCTATGACAACTTCACGCAACTCTGGTTGTCACAATGTATACAAGTAGCATCCAATTGGAGATCAAATATATCAGACAGTAGCTTTCATAGCCATACTGCCTCACAAATAGCTGAACAAGCTATGTCATACTCTGCTTCAGCTATACTCAGTGCCACATAGGATTGCTTCCTACTAAACCAAGAGATCACACCTGATCCCATACTGAAGCAACACCCTGAAGTGCTTTTCCTATCGATGGCACTACCTCCCCAATTAGAATCAACATAACCCTCTAGGTTAATCTTTTGATTCGCATCGTACTTGAGCCCATAATCAATTGTACCCTTCAGGTACCTCAGAATATGCTTTGCAGCAGTCAAGTGAACATGTCTCGGGTCTGTCAGAAACTGGCTCAAGGTGTTCATGGCAAAGCAAATATCTAGTCTTGTGTTCTTTAGGTACATCAATGACCCAATAATCTGACGATACATCGCATCATCAACCGACTCTGATGAAGCATCACTCAATAGAATCAGGTTCGATGCCATGGGTGTGGTCATAGACTTGCAGTCCATCATCCCAAACCTCTTCAGGATCTCTATTACATACTTCCCTTGTCCAAGGAAGATTCCATCTGCACTCTGCCACACCTCCATACCTAGAAAGCAATGCATAATCCCCAAGTCCTTCATTTTGAACTCAACAAGAATATTTCTCTTCATATCAGCAATCACCCCATCTGTACCTGTCACAAATAGATCATCTACATATAGTAGAAGCATCACTGGGTTTCCATCTTCAACTTTGTAGTAAAGGTTGGAATCTGCTTTACTCTTGGTAAAGCCCAAACTGGATACTAAGCTATCAATTCTGCTGTACCAGGTCCTGGGTGCCTATTTCAAATTGTACAGGAATTTCTTCAATATGCATACATGAGACTCTCTGTCATGTATCTCAAAATTGAGTGGCTGTTATACATACACTTCCTCTTCTACTACACCATTCAAGAAGGTAGTCTTGACATCCATCTAGTGTATCTTACATTTCATCACTGCAGCCAGAGCAAGTACTGATATGATGGAAGTGTATCTAGCTACAGGTGCAAAGTTTTCTTCATAGTCTGTTCCTTCTTTCTGAGAGAAACCCCAAGCTACAAATCTTGCCTTATACTTTTCAATGCTACCATCTACAGCATGCTTGATCTTGTAGATCCACTTGGAAGTTACAACTGACTTCCCTTCCGGTCTTGGGATAACATCCCAAACAACATTCTTCATGATCGATTGATATTCTTCGATCATAGCATCCTTCCATTCTTTTTGTTCTACCACTTCTTCATAACTGGAAGGTTCTTTATCAATGAAATCACATAGTAAGGCTACATACCCAGAGCAGGATCTATTCCTCTTTCTTTCTCTATGATTTTCCTCTGGAGCCCCATATCTTTCCGCACCTTGGATGAGTTCTCGTACCCAAGCAGGTTTCCTCTTATGAGGATTCTTTTCCAGAGGTGGATCTACAGGTCTTTGTGGTTCCTTGAAATCTCATTCTTCTTCTTGAGATTCTTCGTTCATGGTTGTATCATGAATTCTGGGTACTTCTGCTTCCATTTCTTCAGGTTCTTCAGCAGGTCTCTTTCTGGATTTGTTGTAGGCTGTGTATTTGTCAAATGTCACATCCCTGCTAATGTCAATCTTCTTGTATCCTAGGAAATAGATTTTGTAATCCTTCAAGCTTTCAAAGTATCCTACAAATATGCCTTTCTTTCCTAAAGGATCTAATTTTGTTCTCTTCTCTTTTGGAATGTGTATGTACAAAGGACAGCTGAATATTCTGATATGGCTGACTTCTGGTTTCTTGGCAGAGAAGACTTCTTCAGGAGTCTTGTTCTTGAGTACTCTATGTGGAATACGGTTCTGTACATACACTGCTGTTCTAGCAGCTTCAACCCAAAGATGCATAGGAATATCTTAATCATGAAGCATAGCTCTTGCAGCTTCCATGATAGTTCTATTCTTTCGTTCCGCAATCCCATTCTATTGTGGATTATAAGGAGTGGACAACTCCCTCTTAATCCCTGATTCTTTACATAGATCTTTGAATTCATTCGAAGTGAATTCTCCACCATTATCTAATCAAAAAGTCTTAATCTTCTTTTCAGTATGGCTCTCGATCAAGGCTTTGAATTCCTTGAACTTAATGAATACTTCGTCTTTGTTCTTCATGAAGTAAACCAATGTCTTTCTAGAAAAATCATCAATAAAAGAAACATAGTATGCATACCCGCTTAGTGAGTTTAATGACATAGGACCGCATACATTGGAGTGGATGATTTCTAGTATCTCTTTGGCTTTGCTTTCGCTGCTGGGAAATGTCTTCTTTGTATTATTTCCTTTCGCACATCCTTTGTAGACACCATCATGTTTGGCTTGAAATTATGGAAGACCTTCAACAACTTTGCTTGCAATAGGTAGTGCTCTATAATGCACATGTGTAAGCCTTCTATGCCAAATATCACTTGGCTCTATTGTGTCATGGACCAGGGCTTGTTCTGGATGGCCCTTCAATTTGTACAAGCCTCCTTCTTGTTCTCCAATCACCACTGCATCATCGATAGTATTTCCTTTTGGCCACATAATGACTTCACCATCTATGAATGAAACCCGCATTCCTTTTGCATCCAATGCTGATATGGAGGGAAGGTTCTTCTTGAGTCCTGACACAAACAATACTTCTTTCATTGTTAGAGACTTACTAGAGTCTAGTTTGTATGAAGATTCCCCACTACCTTTTATTGGATATTTGTAGTCATCTCCTAGCTTCACCTTGTGAGGTGATTCATGTTCTAACAGTCTTACAAAGGATTCCTTTAATTTCATAATATGTTTGGAAGCCCCACTATCTATAAGCCAATCATCACTGCCATGAGTAATGTTACTTGTGAGAGTGGAGATCAAACCATATTCATCCTCACTTGAAGAATATTCACTTTCATATCTGGATCTCTTCTTGGATGGTTCATCATCTTCTGTAGCATGGGCATGATGTCTTATTTTGTTCCCCTTCTTCTTATGAGAGTGGTTCTTGCTCTTAGGACAGTCTTTTGCAAAGTTCCCTATCTCATCACATGTATAACATCTTATTCTAGATAGATCCTTTCTATTGTTATCTCTATGATGAGGATTCTTACCTTTGAAGTGATGATGTCTTCTTCTGCTTCTTTTAGAGTGAACTATGAGAGCTTGGTCTTCACTTCCCATCTTCTCTTCTTGAGCTGTTATTCATGCTTCTTCTTGAGAACATTCTTCCCATAGTTTGCTGATTTTGACTAACTTATTTCTAGCACAGATTCTTGAATGAAAGCATCCCACGACCTAGGAAGACCATTCAAAATAGTCATCACAATCTCTGCATTTTCCACTTCTTCATCAACAGCTTCTAATTGTTCCTTCATCTGAGAAACCCTTATGAAGTAAGATTGTATATTTTCTGCATTATGAATCTTCACATTCTTCAATTGATTCCTCAAAGTCATCTTCCGGTTTATGTTCTTTCCTTCAAACAACTTGGTTAGGGCATCAAACATAGCTTTAGGATTCTTAAGAGAGGACACCTGTGGGATAAGGTGATCCTTGATAGAATCAGCAATGATCCTCTTTGCCATAACCATCTTCTTCTTATGTAAGGCCTTTGCCTCATCTCCCTCTGGAACTAGAACCTCCTCATGAATGTAGGAGTCTAATTCATTCTCTTCCAGGACCAGGGAGATCCTATACTTCCAGGCTTGGAATTTATCAGCTCCCTCAAGCTTTTCATAAAGCTTGGTATGATGAGAAATATTTAAAATGAGAATCTCAAATGGAAATACAAGAGATCTTAGATCTTACCAGGTCAAAATGTTGGATCTGAGACTTGAGCTGAAATCCTCCATAACTAGTTCAGGAGCAAATTAGGGTTTTTCTTTTTCAGAGTTCTCTCCACCCAAATGCCTTGAAATTTGTCCCTAACTTCGATTTTGGGGAGGAGATCAATCCAGGCCTAGGCTCACTGAGAAATTCCTCTTCTGTAAAAATCCCTAATTTTTTACAGCAGTGACAGGTCCAAAACTGAAAAACCTCAGAATTGGATACTGCTTCGATAGAAAGATGTGCCCTAAGGAGGAGAGTTGTTCCACCTTAATTTTTTTTTTAAATATGTGGAGGAAGATCCACAAACTAGGAATCCCTAGTTCCTGTAGCTGCACAGTGTCTTCTTCTCAGGTTAGCTATGATACCATGTTAGTTTTTCAACATTAAGCTAGCATTATTAGGATCTTTAACTGAGAGAATAACAAGTATAGAAATCAAACACAAGAGACAATGAACATAGTGTTTTTCCTCAGGGAAACCATAAAGGATAAAACCCCGCAACTTCCTCAGAGATAGAATCAACACCAAAATAGTAAAAGCCCCAAAATAGTAAGTGATCTCCCAACAGCAGTAATCTTCTTCTTGACTAGCCCCAATGTCTTCTCCTTCCTCAACTATGCACTACACTTGAGTGTGTATGACTTGTGTGATAAATAGAGACTCCAGTTCTCTATTTATACTAATCTTGACATGACGAAAACCCTACTAGGGCTGACCTCTACTAAGAGAGTCTAATAACCCTAGTGCCCCGGAACTGCAGGGACTTTAACACTTAGACAATCGGAGGGTTACCCACCATGACTTGACATGACTTGTTTACATTATTGATCCTCCCAATCAGAACATTGGGGCATGACAACATGACTCAAATACATAATAGATAAATCCTGGAATAAACATTAGGTTACAATACATAAGATAGATAGATGAATACATTCCGAAGTTACAAATACATAAACAATGGTTACCAACACTCTTGGTCAAGGTCGTTCTAAATTCATCATGCTCAACCCATCAAAGCTCCAGGAGGAAGTAAGATCAATGATGAAACTCCTCCCAAGGATATTCTGTACCACTCATGGCCTCAAGAATCACTTCATTTGAAGGAAAAATATCATCGAGAAAATCATGCAAGCATGGTGATGTAACAACCCAAGCATGTAGTTCAAGAAGATCCTCCTCCTCCATATGTGAATAGGAAGGACCAGAGTCTACAGTAGTCTCAAGTGTAGCTTGATATACAACCTCCGCTATAGACAATGACATGCTCATCCTAGTAGGTCTAGCATCTTCATCCTAAGTTCTAAGAGAAGGAAGATTCCATGGGTCATCCAAACACATAGTATGAAATGAGATGGAACTCATAGGTGAGGAATCACTACTAGGATTGGAGCTAATAGCTAGGATTGGTGCCAAAATATTAAATGTTCCCATTAACGATGGATACATTCTAACACAAACATTCTCAGTTGTTGATTGAGAATTATCAAAAGAAGGGATAGTCAATCTCGATGATGCAAAGGAACCATAATTACCAAAAGACATATGGTCGATTGTCTCAATCTAATCCTCAAAATGGAAGCATACCACTCGAAATATGGATGATACAATTGCTTTCATAGAGTAAATCCAATTTTGACCCAGTAAATGATTGTATTTAAGGGGTGCATAAACCACCTCAACCTCAAATGGCATGGTCTTCCCTCCCAAATGGACCTGAAGAGAAGGATAAATGCCATGCAACTAAAATGATTGTCTATCAAAGGCGGTCAACATGATTATTTATTTTGACAACATGGGTGAGTGAAGGCCTTTCGAACAAGCTAGAGAAATGATAGAGGCTGCAACTCCTTCATCAATAACTGTACATTTAATGGTGTTTTTGAGACACTCCATGTGCACTAGAAAGGCCAAATGGTAAAGAAAGCAAGGCTAGACCTCCTGGGTTTCAAATATTACTAGGGTGGAGGCATTAAGATCAAAAAATCCAAGAGAATACAATAAGGCTCTTCCTTGTGAAGGACAATTCTGAAGAACTTCCATAACTGAATTCACACAGGGAGTTTGGCCAAAGTCCTTCAAAATAGAGTAATGATGAACTCCCTTGAGGATTGTGTCCTGAACGCTTGAGGAATCCCTTAGGTATGCGAGGTATTGCTAAAGGATTATCAATATACAACAGAATTTAGGAGGTGCAGACTCTTTGCGTAGGTTGGGTTGTCATGAACTATAATATCCCATTTTTACCCCAATTGCATTAAAATTGTATATGATGTAAATACCATAATTAAATCATGGTGAGGTGGTAAAGGCCAATTTCCCACCATCAATTTAGTGTTTTATGTATCGACAGTTAAAAATGATGCATATGGTTTTCATGCTAAATGGCACATTATAAATTAGGACATCATGTAAATATGCAATTTAAGAATAATGCCCACAACTAGCTATGTCAATGAAACAAAGATATGGGGGCATGATTTCATAAGGAATAGGGAGGGAAAATATTCAAATCCTTTAGCAAATAGGGTAAATACAAATTTCAATGGGAGAACCCATAAATATGTCAACTACCCACTTTGTCTTTTGTGCCCAATCATTTATTTCTTCTAGAAATTGGTTGAGGTAGTTAATGCCCAGGGATGGAAGAGTATGGCGGCCAATTTCGTATTGGGGAATCCACCCATTTTGGGAAAATATAATTTTGAATTAAGGGGAAATTTATCACCTAGATATTGTGTCCCAATCCATTAATGACCCCTGCATTTCTCCTCCTCATGCATCTGGAGCTTCCTGGGCATTTTCCTTCATGTTTTCCCTACATTTCCTTCATTTCCATGGCTGGGAAACTTGTTTTTGTATTACTGAGTGAACATGTAGAAAATATTCATGATTTGGGGGTTCATGGAGGTCATTTTTCCCTTGTAATTCCCAAGAAAATGTTCTGAAATCATTTTTGGTTCCCAAGATGTTTTGCCCCATTTTACCAATTTGTTTTTGGTTGCAAAACATTTTCCTTCATACCCAACATTTGTATTTTGTTGTTTGGTGTATCCTTGTTTTGGGATGAAATACTTAGGAGTGGAAGAGGCCCAAAATTGGCTTGATAAACCTAGTGAAGAGAGGAACCTCACAGACAGATCAAGAGGGGCTGTAAAATATTCTATGCATGCCCTGAAGAGCACTGGAAGGGAAGGTATGGCATGCAGGACTGTGTAGCAATGGAGGGAATACTTCCTTGTGTTGGGTGTGCATGTATTGTGGACTTACAATCTAGATAGATCTCATACAGGTTTCCATAGATCTATGGTTGAGCTCACTAGCTTAGCAATTCTACCTTTCCACTACCTTAGCATCCTGATAAACCCAACTATACATTGGCTTGGTTGAGTTTTGATATGTTTTGGCTATGTGAGAGCCTGTTTTTACCTAGTTCCTTGTGGGAATCATGCCCATATTGGGGGTGGTAGTGGTGCTGAGAGATTGATGAGCACATTGGCCTATGGTTGGGTGGAACGTTGCAGTGACATATCTATTTATGGGACATCTTATTTTCAAGATAAGCATTCTCTGTGAATTTAATCTCTGCAACTGTATTTGTTTATGAATTATTATGAACATGATGGATGATTGAATGTAATTGCTAATTTTATTTATTATACATTTGCATTTGTATGTATTTTATATTCAATGCATTTTAATTATTATGTTCATGGGGATAGATCTTCGCTTAAGATGATCAATAGAGAAGCAGTTGAGTCGTGTTATCTCTCTCAGTGAGTAGAGAGAAGGGGATGTGACACGAACCATACTCTTTCAAGCAAGTAACAACATTAGAATATGAAATCATGTTAATTCAACCGTGGTCACTTACAGCCATCGACGGGTTTTGACACCCACCAGAACTGCTTCCAGTGTCCATGGTCCTTGAATCAATGTTTTAATTATGAGGTAAAGGGTCAATAAAAAAATTTGCACTCTGTGCAATACACTTTGATCCATCCTCAATATGAGGGCACAAGTATGTCAGATGATCCCCCCCACAAATTTTTTAAGGGAATTTAACCTTCTTCTTAGGATTCTTGTCCCCCTAAGAATTATCCATATTATTTTCATCATTTTTATTCTAATTCCTATTCCCACCCCATTTATTATTTCATCCCTTTCTTCAATTTATTACGGGTTGTTGGTTACCCTTTTGATATGATGACTACACTAAGTGTACATCCAATGACTAGGTGGGAGTGGAGAAGGTCGTAGCCTGTCTGGTCGCAGACTGATAAATAGGAAAATCTTGCATTTGATGTGTAACCTAGTCTATGACCTTGGTACTTATGGAGCCAACAATACCATCGACATGTGGCCCAAGATTGAAATTAGAATCAAATTTCAACCATGGCATATTAGGGTTAATCTCATATAAAATACTAGATTGAGCATAGATCAAATCCAAATACTGAGCTATAAATATAGCCTATTCCTCATTACACACTCTGGATATCGAAACATATTTTGTGATATAAGGAGATAAAGTTTTCAGGAACCATTAGAATAAAAACTTGGGCAGAATGTTGGCCTTAATCAACCTCTTTCATTGGCGCCACTCTTGAATATGATAAAACATATGTGTGGCTTTATCCTATCGAAATTCCAACAAGATCTCAGTATCGATGTCATAACTTACAAGTAGTTAAAACTGGTCAAGAAAGGTCATGGATAAGTCATTAAAGTTTCGATAGGTGCCCCCAAGTAGCTCTATATACCATTTTATGGTAGGACCCATGAGCATGCATTGAAATAGTCATAAACAAATAGATTCATGGTTCAATGAGTTTGAAGAGAACCATAGGTGGAAAGTAGTGACATGATCTCCAGGGTCCTCACCATTCTTACCTTGAAACTTCGAAATGTCCAAAGGAAGTTTAGAGGAAACAACTGGCCACATCGAATCATGATACACCAAATCATTGGTCAACTTTGAAAGGTTATGTAGGTTTAAAGTAGCCATAAATGGAAAACTAGGTTGTTCCATAGGATTCCATGTCCCCTATAGAGGTTGGTGTTGATGTATTTGTAACTTCAGAATGTATTCACTTGTATATTTTATGTATTATACCCCGATGTTTATTCCGGGAAGTATCTGTAATGTAATTGAGTCATGCGATGCCCCGATGTTCCTATCAGGAGATGCAATAATGTAAACAAGTCATGTAAAGTCATATAGGGTAACCCTCCTTATTGATCAAGGGTTAAAGTCCTCATAATTGTGGGGCCCTAGGGTTATTAGATTCTCCTAGAGAAGTCAACCCTAGTGAGTTATTATCAAGTTGGGAATTAGTATAAATAGAGAGTGAGCCTCTCTATTTAACACACATTCACTCACAGTCAATTGTAGTGCATAACTGAGAGAGAAAGAAGAAGTTGGGACAAGAGAGAGAGAGAGACTACTGCTGTCGGGAAATCATCTTACTGTTTTTGGGTTTTACTTTTGGTGTTGATCCTATCTCTAAGGAAGTTGCGGGGTTTTCTCTTTTATGGTTTCCTCAAGGAAAATATTTATGTCTATTATCTCTTATGTTTGATTGTTGTGCTTGTTATTCTCTTAATTAAATATCCTAAGATAATGCTATTTGAATGATAAAAATATAACATGGTATCAGAGCTAACCTAAGAAGAAGACACTGTGCACCTACAGAAACTAGGGCTTCTTATTTTTTTGGTCTCTCTCCACAATCTATCAGGAAAAGGAGGCTAGGTTGAACCTCCATTGAAGGGTCCATATTTCTGTCGAAGCAGAATCTGATTTTGAGCATTTTAAATTTTTGACCTACCACTACATCAGGAAATTAGGGATTTTCACAGAAGAATAATTTTTGAGTGAGCCCGGGATAGGATTTCTCTCCTCCTCAAAATCGAAGTTTAGAGACAAGAATCAATTTTTTTGGTTGGGTAGAAATCTAGCAAAGTCAAACTCTAATCTGCCCTATCAAAGAACACATTGAAGCAGTGGATGAAGAAGTGGAGAATGCAAAAATTGTGATGACCACCTTGAATGGTCTACCTAGATCATGGGATGCCTTCATTCAAGGGATTTGTGCAAGAAATAAGCTAGTCAATTTTAGTAGGCTGTGGGAAGAATGATCACAAGAAGAAGCTCGAATAATAGCCCTAGAAGAAAAAAATGGGAAGTGAAGATCAAGATCTCACAATACAACCCAAGAAAAGTAGAAGAGACTTTCATCACCCCAAAGGTAAGTACTTCCACCAAAAAGATAACCCTAGAATATCTAACAGAGATTTATCTAAATTCAGATGCTATACATGTGATGAAAGAGGACACTTTGCTAGATATTGTTCTAGAAACAAAAATGGCTCTCACAAGAAGAAGGGAAATAAGAGAAGACATCATGCTCATACTGCAGAGGATGATGAACCTTCCACAAAGAAAATCAAACAAGAAAGTGATGATTCTTCAAGTGAAGAAGAATATGTTATGATTTCTACTCTCACGGGAACTATTACACATGGAAGCAATGATTGGAATATAGACAGTGGGGCTTCCAAACATATGACAGGATTCAAAGAATCCTTTGTGAAACTATCTGAACATGAGTCACCTCACAAGGTGAAACTTGGGGATGACTACCAATATCCAATAAAAGGTAGTGGTGAATCCTCCTATAAGCTAGACTCTGGAAAGTCTATGAAGATGAATAATTTCCTGTTTGTACCAGGACTAAAGAAGAACCTCTTCTCCATATTTGCATTGGATACAAAAGGCATGAGGGTTGCATTTGTAGATGGCCAAGTTCTTATGTGGCATAAGGGAAATATTATTGATGAGGCAGTAGTGATTGAGGAGCAAGAAGGAGGTCTATACAAATTGAAGGGCCAACCAAAAAAAGCTTTGGTTCATAACTCAGTAGAGCCAAATGAAGTTTGGCATAGAAGGCTTGCACACATGCATTATAGAGCACTACCATTTGCAAGAAAATATGTTGAAGGTATTCCAGAAATACAAACAAAGCATGATGGTGTCTACAAAGGATGTTCAAAAGGAAAGAACAAAAAGAATACATTTCCAAGTAGAGAGAGCAAGGAAAACTGAATCTTGGAAATCATCCACTCTGATGTATGCGGTCCGATGTCATCCAGTTCATTATGTGGGTATGTATACTATGTTTATTTCATTGATTGTTTTTTTAGGAAGACATGGATATACTTCTTAAAGAACAAAGATGAACTATTTAGCAAGTTCAAGGAATTCAAAGCCTTGATCGAGAACCACACAAAAAAGAAGATCAATACCTTTCGATCAGATAATGGCAAATAATTCACATCAAATGAATTCAAAGAGTTATGCATAGATTCAGGGATTAAGAGGGATTTAACCCCTCCATATAATCCACAATAGAATGGGGTTGTAGAAAGGAAGAATAGAACAACCATGGAAGCTACAAGTTCCATGCTTCGTGAACAAGATATTCCCATGCATCTATGGGCAGAAGCTGCCAAAATAGTAGTGTATGTACAAAACTGTACTCCACACTGAGTACTTGAGAACAAGACACCTGAAGAATTCTTTTTTGGAAAGAAACCAAAATTCACCCATCTTATAATATTTGGATGTCCTATATACATACACATTCCAAAAGAAAAGAGGACAAAGTTAGACCCTTCTAGAAATAAGGGTATATTTGTGGGATACAATGAAATATTGAAAGCTTACAGAATATACTTCCTAGGATTCAAGAAGATCGACATAAGCAGAGACATAACATTCGAAGAAGATTCAACTTACAACAAATCCATAAAGAGACTAGTTGAAGACTCTAAATAAATAGAAGTACCTAGAATTCAAGATACAACTATAAACAATGCAAATCAAGATGAACATCCAGAAATAGAAGAACCCCAGGAACCTGTAGATCCACCCCAAGAGAAGAATCCTCACAAGAGGAAACCTGCATGGGTACAAGAGGATATCCAAGGTATAGAAAGATATGGGGATCCAGAATAAATACACAAAGAGAGGAAAAGAACTAGGTCCTGCTCTGTTTATGTGGCCCTACTATGTGACAGTATTGATAAAGAACCTTCCAACTAAGAAGAAGCGGTAGAGAAGAAATAATGGAAGGATGTTATGATCAAGGAGTACCAATCGATCATGAAGAATGATGTGTGGGATATTGTCCCTAGACCAGAGGGGAAGCCTGTCATAACTTCCAAGTCGATCTACAAGATCAAGCATGCTGCAAATGGAAGCATAGAGAAATATAAAGCAAGATTTGTGGCTCGTGGCTTCTCCTAGAAAGAAGGAATAGATTATGAAGAAATTTTTTCACCTGTATCCAAATACACTTCCGTCAGATCAATACTTTCCCTGGCTGTAGTGATGAAATGGAAGATACACTAGATGGATGTCAAGACCACTTTCTTGAATGGTGTAGTGGAAGAGGAAGTGTATGTGGAGAAACCACTCGGTTTTGAGACACATGACATGGAGAATCATGTGTGTAAATTGAATAAATCCCTATACGGTTTTAAACAGGCACCTAGGACATGGTACAACAGAACTGACAGCTTCCTATCTAGTTTGGGCTTTACCAAGAGTAAAGTAGATTCCAACCCAGTGATACTCCTACTATATGTAGATGATCTATTTGTAACAAGTGTGGATGGTTTGATTGCTAATACAAAGAAGAAGCTTGCTGCTGAGTTTGAGATGAAGGACTTGGGCATGATGCACTACTTTCTAGGCATGGAGGTGTGGCAAAATGCAGATGGAATATCCCTAGGATAAGGGAAGTATGCAGTAGAGATCATGAAGAGGTTCAGGATGATGGAATGGAATGCCATGACCATCCCTATGGCATCGAACCTAAAGCTTTTAAGTGATGATTCATTAGAGTTAGTTGATGCTATGATGTATCGTCAAATGGGGTCCTTGATGTACCTGATGAATACAAGACCATATATTTTCTTTGCTGTGAACACATTGAGCCCATTCCTAATAGATACTAGATATGTTCACCTGATTGCTACAAAGCATGTTCTAAAGTACCTGAAGTGTATAGTTGATTATGGGCTCAAGTATAAGGCTGATCAGAGGATTAACCTCGAAGGTTATGTTGATTCATATTGGGTAGGAAGTGCCATCGATAGAAAGACCACTTTGGGGTACTGCTTTAATATGGGATCAGGTGTGATCTCTTGGTTTAGTAGAAAACAGTCTTGCGTGGAACTGAGTACAGCTGAAGTAGTGTATGTCGTAGATTTTTCAGCTATTTGTGAGGCAGTGTGGCTTAGAAATCTACTATCTAATTTATTTGATCTCCAGTTGGATGCTACTTGTAGATATTGTGACAACCAGAGTTGTGTGAAGTTGTTTGAGAAATCGATGTTCCATGATAAGTCGAAGCATATCAAGATCAAATATCACTATATGAAGGATATGGTGGAGAGAGGAGAAATGAAGCTCCAGTATGTTGCGACAGACAAACTAATAGGTGATGTGTTGACCAAGCCATTGGCCATAGTGAAGTTTGAGTACTTCAAGGAGAAGCTTGGTGTTCTCCATATTAAGGTTCCCTCCAAGGGGAGGTGATGAGTCCAAGATGCATTTTGATATGATTGTGGGATGTGTTCCCACATGATCATATGTAAGTGTAGAGCCATTCTGATGCGACTATGGGATGTGTTCCCACATGATCAGATGTAAGTGTAGATCCATTCTGATGTTAGTGTGGGATGTGTTCCCACATGATCAAATGTAAGTGCAGAGCCATTCTAATGTGATTGTGAGATGTGTTCCCACATGATTAGATGTAATTGTGAAGCATTTCTAGCATGGATGTAGGATGTGTTCCCCACATGGCTAGATATAAGTGTTGAGCCCTTCTAGCATGGATGTGGGATGTGTTCCCCACATGGCTGGATATAAGTGTTGATCCTTTTCTACATGGTTCTTGGATGTGTTCCTCCCATGGTTGGATATAAGTGCTGAGCCTTTCCGACATGGTTCTTGGATGTGTTCCTCCCATGGTCAGATATAAGTGCTGAGCCTTTCCAACATGGTTCTTGGATGTGTTCCTCCAATGGTTGGATGTAAGTGCTGGTCCATTCTGAGATGGTGGAAGGATGGGCCTCCCATGGTCAGATGTGAGTGTTGGTCCTTTCTGACATGGTTTTTCGATGTGTTCCTCCCATGGTCATATGTGAGAATTGGTCATGCCTTTCTGACATTTTTGTTGGATGTCTTCACATGCCTTTCTGACATGGTTGTTGGATGTGTTCCTCCCATGGTCAAATGTGAGTGCTGAGCATTCCTTTTTGACATGGTTTTTGGATGTGTTCCTCCCATGGTCATATGTAAGTGTTGGGTGGGCCATTCTGACTAAGGGTTAGATATAAGCACTAAAGAATACCTACATGGAGGCTAGGCCTACAACCAACATGAAAACGGGCTGGCTCTGTAGAAATTCCTATGACGAGAAGAATCAAGAGATATCACTAGTGATGATGATCGAGTGATGATATAGCAGTAATGATCCAGATCCAGTGATGATCTAGATCCAGTGATGATGACCCAGTGATGATCCAGTGATGATCCATATCTAGTAATGATCCATACTTGAATATGAAGATGATTTGAAGATCAAGATAACTTGATGATGATCCAGATGATATAGAGAAGAAGACTTGTGATGATAAATTGTGTCGAGATAATTCCTTTCTAGTTAAGAGGGAGTATTGATGTATTTATAACTTTGGAATGTATTCACTTAAATATTTTATGTATTATACCCCAATGTTTATTCCAGGAAGTATCTATAATGTAATTGAGTCATGTCATGCCCCGATATTCCTATCAGGAGATTCAATAATGTAAACAAGTCATGTAAAGTCATAGAGGGTAACCCTCCTTATTGATCAAGGGTTAAAGTCCCCACAGTTGTGGGGTCCTAGGTTTATTAGACTCTCCTATAGAATTTGGCCCTAGTGAGTTATTGTCAATTCAGGAATTAGTATAAATAGAGAGTGAGCCTCTCTATTTAACACACATTCACTCACACTCAATTGTAGCACATAACTGAGAGAGAAAGAAGAAGTTGGTACAAGAGAGAGAGAGACTACTACTGTTGGGAAATCATCTTACTATTTTTGGGTTTTACTTTTGGTGCCAATTCTATCTCTAAGGAAGTTGTGGGGTTTTCTCCTTTATGGTTTCCCCGAGGTAAATATTTGTGTCTATTATCTCTTATGTTTGATTCATGTGCTTGTTATTCTCTCAGTTAAATATGCTTGTTATGAATGATCAAAATATAACAGTTGATTCACATAGGGATGATTGTGATAAATTTCATAGCCTTAAGTGGTCAGATAATAACCCCCTCCTATATGCCCCATATAAGGCTGCACAGGGATATGATGATTAGTTAATCCTTGAGAAGGAGGATCCATAGAACCATAGTTATAATATTGATAGGTTGAATTCCAGTCAGACACATAAGGAGGTATATGGCCTCTAGATACGACAACATTGGATGATGTAGGGACAATGTAGTTATATGGATAAATAATTCCCAAAGGACTATGCAATACATAAGGAGGATGTGAAATGAGGAGGGAATTTGAAGGAATGGTTATGGTGGATGATGGGACATAATATGGAATGTAAGAAGTGACTCCAACATTCACACATCCACTAACACTCTCGAGAGAGTGAAACCTAGTGTCAAGACCAAATGAAGGGAGAAAAAATACCCCCAAAATGGAGAAGAGGGTGCAATATGACCATTTCCAAACCTATGAGCAAGAAACTGAGCACTAGTTCCTCTAAGTCCAACACCATAATATGCCCTAGGACCGATGGCGGATGATGGAATATATATAGTGAAATATGACATGATGAATGTAAATGTACCTATGCTAGAGGGAGTAGGATAAGCTTCAACACCCAACCTCTCTAAGGAAAAACTCCTATAGGAAGCTATAAAATTTGACAGCTCGAATTGTTTAGTATGGGAAGTACCAGCCCCCAAAGGGTCGAAGTAAACCAGATTTTTTGGTATCCATATGGTTCCTGCCCCCATTCAAGATGACAAAGATGGAGGGAACTTTAGGTTCTTAGATGTAGTACTCATAACAAGAACCGAGTGTGAGTCAAAGTGTATTAAAATTTTCCTAGAACATCTAGTCCTCTTCTAAGGAGGAGGAGAAGGGTTCCAAGGAGATAATCCTGTTAACGTCGAGATCATAAAGGTGCTGAAAATTGATCCACTATGACTCAAAAGAACAAAGAATAAACTAATTGCAATCTCTAAATAAAACTATTGCAAAAAGGGAACACCCATAAGAAAACTAAGTCAGATGCAGATAAGAAGCGAGGGAGGATAATTGATCTCCCATAAGAAAACTAAGTTAGATGCAGATAAGAAGCGAGGGAGGATAATTGATCTCCCAAATGTAACAAGTATGTATTGCCTAAGAGAACACCCATAAGAAAACAAAGTTAGATGCAGATAAGTAGTGAGGGAGGATAATTGAACTCCCAAATGTAACAGGTATGTATTGCCTAGGAGAGGCCTAATACTCCCATACACTAAAAGTGGAGGTGTGTAACCAATTATAGTGGCCCTCGTCTTCAACACATATAGCGACAATTCTGTCTGACCCCTACCTTTCTAGGACACTCAAAAAATAACCTCTACAAGTATCCCCTGTGATACCTAGTGTTGAGCCCCATTTTGTTACCCTTTTTGAGCTAAAAACCTTATGTATTAACGCATATTTTGTCATCATTTTGTCATCTTTGCATCACACAGACTACCATTCAGCTTCAGGTATGATCTTATTTTGATTTATTTAAGATTGATTCATTCTTGATTAGTTTACTATTTTAATGAGTAAATTCAATGATCAATTGATGTAACTGCTAACAAATGCATTCGTCGATTGCAGAGCATGATTTTTGGGAAAATTTGACATGCAAACACACATTCGTCTAGATATGCGCATAGCATAGCGAGCTCGTCATTCAGCTCGCCGAAACAACTGCGTGATGGAACTTATTAATTCTCCAACATTTAAGCATAGAGAGACCTACAACTATTGTTGTCCACATGCCAAAGTGATAGCACGAGCCTCATTCTGGAAGTTTGCTAACATTGACACCAAGCCATTAGTTCACGCCAAAGAAGGGAAGCCTGTACACCACCTCATGCCCGATGGAAACCAACTCGCGATAAGGGAGGAGAATGACTGTGTGTTGGCATTAAAGAAATGAATTGTAATAATGGTTGACTCATCCCAAAAGAGTATTCAACCACTAAAGGGTCGACTTGCTCACTTTCTCAAAACTATATATATAAGAACGCTTATATGCGAGAGGGGGTTAAACATAAGTAGTTTTTAGCTCATCAAATTTATGTAATTAAGACTCTGTTTATTTTTAATGGAAAGTTTTGTGATACTATCTAGTTCTGTGATACTATCTATGATCATGTTCCATTAACTCTTAGCAAGCCATGACTCTGTTTACTGGGAGGCCCCCCCGCCATTCAAAGTTTTATATTTTCGTATAGTCTCTTTCCTTTTTATGATTAGCTTAATTTTTTTCATAGATTATTTATGTAATTTCATTTCTGTAATTGTTTATATTGTTTCCTGGAACTTAGATTTCATTCCAGTCTTATGATGCTTCTAGTTTAGATTTCATTTTAATGTTATGATGCTTATATAGTCTTTTATTTTAAGTTGGCAACCAGTTGCATATAGATTATATTGTAATTTCTTTTGTTACATTTCCAGTATATTAGACTAGATTGTAATCTCTTTTTAATGCATTTTCATATAGTTTAGACTGTAAATTCCTTTTGATGCATTTGCATATAGACTAGACTGTAATTCCTTTCCATATAGATTGCACTGTAAATTCCTTCTGATGCATTTGCATATAGACTAGATTGTGATTCCTTTCTATGTGGATTAGACTGTAAATTTTCTTTTGATGCATTTGCATATAAACTGGATTGTAATTCCTTTTTATTTATTTCTAGTTTATTATTTGATTCAATGGTAATAGATTAAATTGCTTTTAATACCGTAGAATTTAATCATAGTTAGTTTCAATTCCTTTAGTTCTTAGTATGTTTTGAATTTATTTAATCTCTAGTTTCCTTTCAAATATTTAGGTAAAAATGCTTTTAAATTATGAATTGTATTATCTTGTAGGGTAAATAGGTTTGAGTTATGAATTGTAAATTGTATGTTGATTAGTTGTTAAATAGGTTTAAATTCCTGTATTTACATCCTAGTTATTACATGCATAGGTCAGCTAGCTGAAATCATCTAGACTAATCATTTTTAAAAAGTTTTAAGTATTTTTGTATAAAGACCATCATACAGACATACTGTGTGTTTTGTTATATAGACTGCCATTTCAACCTGTTGTTCATTCTTTCATCCAGTTCTTAGCATATTTTACATAGTTTAAGTATGTTTTCTTCAGTTCTTTGAGTAGGTTTTGATTAGGATGGTTAGATAGTAATTATATTTCTTTTTCAGAGATAGTGATTAATCCTTTAAGTCTTTTTACTATATGATTATATTATCTTGAATTAATTATGTTTCTGTACATGTGATTTAAAGTTAATTACTTTGATAATTTGGTAGATATATTGATAGGTCATAAATAGAAGTTGTTCTTTTCAGTTAGATGGTTATTAAATAAGAATTTAGATCATTATCAGGTTTTCTTATTGTTTATAAGTTAGGTCTTTTCCTTTGCATTTTTGATAAGTGTCCGTGATATAAAGAACCATGTTTACCATTAGTTGCAACTGGACATTCCTTAGTTTACATGTTTTCGTAGAGGTAAAGTTAGAGTTAATTCCCTTTACTTTCTATGCCTCATTTGAAAGCCACTTTGACTCTCCTCCTACCCCTATTCTAGTCACTGTAAATGCTTACCCCCAAAACAATCCAGGAGAGTGGAATTAGTCTAAATTTCCATGCATATTCTTAGTTATATCATTAGAGGAAATTTCAACTCAAAATGGGCCTAGAATTAATTAATTTTGGAGGAAGAAAAGAAAAAAACTACTTTTTTGTTTGTATTTTTGACATATATCCCAGTGTTATTAGTCAAATTTTGATCGGGAGAGCTTGTTGGATGTGGAATTAAATTCCACATCCAACGAGTACCCACTCGGCATACCTTTGATGGACCTCGCTACCCCAAAAAAAAGAAATACCAGAAAAAATGTGATGATGATGTCATCATCACGTTTTTTTAGGTATTTCTTGTTTTTTAGGTAGTGGGGTCTGTCAAAGGTATGTCGAGTGGGTACTCGTTGGATGCAGAATTTAATTCCACATCCAACGAGCTCTCTTGATCAAAATTTGAGTAAAAACACAGGGAGATATTTTGAAAATACAAACACAAAAAGTAGTTTTTTTATGATACCTATCCCCAAATTTATACTAAAAAAGTGTTTAAGTCCTATACGGTATTTCAAATTTAAAGAAATTTCATTGGCTAACACATGATGCCATTGAATTTGAATCAAAGTTAAAATCCCATTTTGAGTTGAAATTTCCTCTAATGATTTTGGTTGACGTAATTTTGTAAATCTTCCTTTGTATAGTTAATTTTCAAAGTTGTTTAAAGTAGTAGAATAGGTTTTAATGGATAGTTTGTTATCTTGTTTTTATTTTACATCAAGTATGTATAAAGTAGAGTAGTATAACTGGATACTACACTAGTCTAGTCTTCTAGCTTAATCTTCTTGACTGTTGAATTCTTAGGAGTCTTTGTTTCTTATTTCAAAAAGATCTTTTGGTCTGCGTTTGTTAAAATATTGCCATGACACCTTAGGAATCCTTTTTCCTTCGCATATATTTTGTAGAAACTCCAAGCTTACAATCCCAGGTCGATAATTAAATATTAGGTAAACTATTCAAGACAATATTTTGTCCAACATTTTGGCGCCATTGTTGGGGAGTTGTTCTGTAAGGTAGAAAAATAGAATTTGCTTATGAATTTTAGGGATAGGGTGGTGGCGGGGAAGCGGTAAGACGACAGGTAAGAACCTACACATATATTATAATAGGCCCCCCTAAACCCAATAGTAGTAGTAGTCTAGGTTTTCCTTTAGTCTAGTTTTTCATGAATAGAGTCTAGATAGATAAGGATAGATAGGTTTCTTTTTCATTACACAACAAGGGGAAGGGGAAATGATAAGACACAAAGAAGAATTCACTACAAAATTTCCATAGTGTGACATACTGATGCATCCACTTTAGTGGGTCACCCGAAATCCTTTTTGTTCTTTTTTTCCCTGCACAAGTGTGATCACTTTATGTAAAGCTTGATTTATTCCTCTTAAGTGTGTTTAGAGTAGATAGTAAAATTTCATTTAAATTTTAAATTAACTATTATGGGGACATAACTCCCCTCATTATTTACTTAGTGGAAATATACCAAAAGACACCTATAGGAAGTCATATGCCTGGAAACCTAAGGAGACTCTCTTAAGAGGTCTTATCAGGGAAGTCATGGACGATACCTCGATAGGAAAATTTGAGGATCTCGTTCTTCAAAAAAATTCTCGGGATCAGTTATTAAAAACCTCTAAGCATCCCAATACAACTTCTTCTGTAGTAGGAGACCCAAAATTTGATGAACCTATCCAAATAAAATCACTCCTCGACAACTCTGTAATTTCACAAATTGAAACATCCAAAGTAGAGTCTACTTCTCCTATAGGGTCCAATAGGAGTATGGCCAATGGGAGGAAGATCTCCCCTGAAAAAGGACAATGGGACACCTCAGTCTCACCTCAGAAAAAGCCTCCTTTCAGCAACACAACTCACCCAAAGAAAAAGAAAGAAGAGTCATCAGTAAGGACCATCTTCTATTCAAAATGTAAAGCTAAACATCTCCAATAAGAATGTCCATTCAAAATTTCCACATGTCATATTTGTACAGGAAATCATATTTTGCCTCAGGGGACCAGGGTGAACCTTGCTAGAATAGAAGATGATCCTCCCTCCTTGAACACTCTTCCTCCTTTTCCTGATCCTTAAAAGTTACTTTGGGTTGTCATCATTTGTATATATGTAGATATGTTTTTCGAATAAACAAGAGTCATGTCTAATTCTAGGAGACTCTTCTTCTATGTTTTTAAATAAAACCAATCATCTAATAAATGGTTTTGAAAATTTAATTATAGGTGGGTCTTTTCTATAAGACATTATCTAAAAAGTGCTCTAAAAACACTAGTTGTGATTCTGAAATTTGATTCTCAGACCATTTATTTTAAATGATTTTTTACGATGGTTTGATTCAGATATGTACATTCTTGATTACTTTAAGCAAGTGCTCATAAGAATTATTTCAATCATCATGTTCTTTAAAGATTTTTTTACCTAGGGATTACTAGCACATCTACACTTGTTATCAAAACTTGACTCTTAAAATATTTTTGAAAACACTCTAGGATAAGTGGAATTTCTGCTTATGGGGAACGTTATATTTTATAAAGAAAACAGACTAAAAGGCCCAGGAACACCTTTAAGTTATTCTATTTTTACATGATCTATGATTAAAGCCATTTTATAAAAATAAATAAAAAATTACTCATGTGTTTAGCAAGTCTTAGCACACTCTAGTACCAATTGAATTCCTATCTTTGTGACAAGGAAAACCTATCAGGGTACTGAACAGGCCTGCTAGTAGCTGGTCAATGCTAAGTAACAATATAGGAATAACGAAATTCGATAAATGAAAGTAAACCCATTGGGTTACTGAACAGGCTCGCTGGCAACGGGGCTATGCTTGCATGGTACCAAGATAAACCCGCCGGGGTAGTGAACAGGCTCGCTGGCAGCAGGGCAATATCAGGTAAAAGAGATTTGGTTAATGCAACTCTAGGCACATGTGTTAAAAATCAAATATGTTTAGGCCTATTGTTTTTTATGTCATTAAAGAATCATTGTAAGATGGAATTGGATCCGATAATCTAAATTCAATCAATAACTAGGATCTATTTTTCCTAGTAATGGGACCTATAGTAGTAGATTCTTACAAATTCGTCGGTAAGTTCAATTTTTTTTAGGTGGACAAATATCTTTACAACAAGGCAAGGATATCTATTTTCCCTATGATTCTTCCCTTATTTCTTCATTGCATGGTAAAAATGAATTTGCATATTTGAGCACTATATATATATATGAATCCTTCCATGCATGTGTTAATTTTTCCTTTCTTTTACCTTCCTATAACAGCATGACTAGACTTTCTTATCTTATTTTGGAAACTGCTAAATTTTCTTTTATGTCTTGCAGACACACCATATCTTTGGTTTGGGGGGAGTATCATAATGTCTCTCCTTTTTATAAAAATGACGATTTATTTCTCTAAAAATTATGGAAGTATAATTCAAAGGACCAAAGTAATTGTTTGATGCAATCTCCCTGTAGTTCGAAGCTTAGAAAAATCTATGATTCACAATAGCCTGATCTGATCAAGCAAAACTTATTTTCTTACAGGAAATTTATATGAAGGAAATATGAAGGATTATATGAAGGATCATATGAAGTGTTGAATAACGGCTTGAATGAAAAACCAAATGATGTTCTAAATACGCACGATGATATTTTTCCTATGATTAAAGTTAGCTTAATTTCTGACTTAGCTGAGTCATATCATCATTATTAAAAATCATATCCATAAGGGTACTTTTTACTAAATTTCGACCCATGAATTGGTATGATCTCAATCTAATATGATTTTTTTTTATCCTCATATAGGCTTGAAAATATCTTAGGGTACTTTCTAATCATTACTATGCTGTCATCACCTCATCTCATTTTTCATTCACATGTATAAACTGCTAAATATATTTCATTCATATGCATAAGCTGTTAGATGATCAATCTTCTTGTTAAAATTAAGATTATGGTAATGAGTATGGTCATATGTTTTGATGTTCAACCTGTCCAAAGTTTACTTTGGACAGGGTTGAATGAACTAAAACCTTATGAACTCATTAGAAGTTGCATTTTGACGGCACACATTTTAAGGGTTGTCATAATGGAACGGTCATCCAAAATATGTCGAGCTGGCTGCATGATCATTTGATCGGCTGAATGTGGCATGTTATTAAATTAATATGATTCAAATCCTTTCCATTGTTTCTGTATGAACGTTACTACTGTAGAAGCCTATTGCGAGATTTTTCCCCATATTTCTCGTAGAGCCCTGTTTCATCACCTTGGCTTCACCATGCCAAACCATTTCGAACCAGAGAGTTATCAGGACCTCTTCTAGATACCCAAATTTAGAGACTGTCATGAAATATTCTTTCATGTAGGATGGAACCCTTTTCTACATTAGTTACAGGGATTTAACAAGGAAATCTCATTACTGTTCGCAATGGGATTTGATGGGATAGAAGAAAGGGCCATCCATTAGGTTTTTTAGGTCACTAAGGAGTCAATAGCCTGGGCCACCAAGCTTCCTCGAGAGGGGGAACGTTGGCACAAGCATTGGTTCATCCCTAGAGCATTGCACAATTTCGCATTGAAACCTTAATGTCATCATGTATCCCGAAGCAAAGGCTATCATCAAAGTTGGATCAAACCAGAATATCTCAATCCATTGACAGTTATTATCCACCTAGTCACCTGCGAAGGTAAGTTCAGCATTTTTAAATCTTGTCATCTTCATCTATTGGCTCACTTTGTGGATCAGAAATACCTAAATTTCCCATTTTTCTTTCTATAGAGTCTTGAAAAAATTTCTAATTTGGTTCAGAAGAACACCCTCCATCCCAAAAACATCCTATACCACCATAGCATCATAAAACTTCTCATCCTCAATCAAATTAAAGAACAAAACTAGACATGGGATACTTTCATTTTCAATGTCCTTAACCCTCATTTGAATATTCACAAGCACCCCTGATATTCTCATGGCCAAGAGTCTAGTCCATCTCCATCAACAGGGAAGAAAAACCCTAACATAGTTCATCTAAATGATGATGTATCAAGGGAAATCCCATCTACATGGTCTTCCCCTGTTGTTCATGCTGAATTCATACCTTTGTCACGACCCCATACTAAGAAATGAAAGGTGGAATTTGCACAGACCAATAATCAACCCCATGTCCAGCCCTTGGTACAGTCAAGCATCCAACCTGACATACAAAGAGACCATCCAGATAGTCCGACTGAAACACATATGCCTGAACCAGATTTGCCTTCATATGTGTTAGCTAACCTTTCAATTGATTTGTTGAAAGACATTGCTCATGAAGATGTTTCTACACCCGTTCAAGATTTAAACCATGATATTCAAGTTCCAGGTGTCGATGTTGAAGTGCTGACCAAAGAAGAGTCCCCGAAACCATGTCAACCATTGCAGCTAGTAGTAGAATAGCTAACCTCTGAGTTGACACAGTCAACAAAACATAATGAAGCGCATGTCAAATTAATCTGAGAGCTTCGAGAGGAAAATAAACTGTTACAGCTACAGATTAAGGCTATGGAATATCTTCATAAGACTGTCAGTATAACATAAAGGGACCAGCATGCAAGTCATGCTCTCTTGAAAGCACAAGCTAAAAATCTTAAGTATAAGACACCTGCTTCATTAAAAGGGTTGAAGGCAGCTACTAGCGCAGCTCTGCCTTCTTCCCAATGATATATGTTAATTTGTACTAGTGGGACCTGGCATCCTTTTGGTTTTGGGGTATGTTGAGCCCCATTTTGTTACCCTTTTTTAGCTAAAAACCTTATGCATTAACACATATTTTGTTGTCATTTTGGCGTCTTTGCATCACACAGACTACCATTCAACTTCAGGTATGATCTTATTTTGATTTATTTAAGATTGATTCATTCTTGATTTCTTTACTATTTTAATGAGTAAATTTGATGATTAATTGATGTAACTACTAACAAATGCATTCATTGATTGCAGAGCATGCTTTTTGGGGGAATTTGACATGTAGACACACATTCAGCTAGATATGCGCACAACATATCTAGCTTGTCATTCAGCTCGCCGAAACAACTGCGCGATGGAACTGATTGATTCTTCAGCATTTAAGCATAGAGAGACCTACAATTTTTGTTGTCCACATGCTGAAG
>LPNX010158686.1:158250-200139 GCA_001517045.1 Pseudotsuga menziesii | reverse complement strand
TTTAGAGTATTTATTAAGCCTTTAAGTGTTTTTACTATATGATTATATTAGCTTGAATTAATTCTATTTCTATACATGTAATTTAAAGTTAACTATATTGATAATTTGGTAGATATATTGATAGGTCATAAATAGAAGTTGTTCTTTTTAGTTATATGGTTATTAAAAAAGAATTTATATCATCGTCAGGTTTTCTTATTGTTTATAAGTGAGGTGTTTTCCTTTTCATTTTTGATAAGTGTCCATGATATAAAGAACCATGTTTACCATTAGTTGCAATTGGACATTCCTTAGTTTACATATTTTCATAGAGGTAAAGTTAGACTTAATTCCCTTTAGTTTCTATACCTCATTTGAAAGCCACTTTGAATCTCCTCCTACCCCTATCCCAGTCATTGTAAATGCTTACCCTCTAAACAATCCAGGAGAGTGGAATTAGTCTAAATTTCCATGTATATCCTTAGTTATATATTAGGGTTGACGTAATTCTGTAAATCTTCCTTTGTATAGTTAGTTTTAAAAGTTGTTTAAAGTAGTAGAATAGGTTTTAAGGGATAGTTTGTTATCTTGTTTTTATTTTGCATGAAGTATGTATAAAGTAGAGTAGTATAACTGGATACTACACTAGTCTAGTATTCTAGCTTAATATTCTTGACTATTGAATTCTTAGGAGTCTTTGTTTCTTATTTCAAAAATATCTTTTTATATGTGTTTGTTAAAATATTTCCATGACACCTTAGGAATCCTTTTGCCTTCACATATATTTTGTAGCAACTCCAAGCTTACAATCCCCATTCGATAATTAAATATTAGGTAAACTATTCAAGACAATATTTTTCCCAACACCTAGGTAAGGAAACTAAGGCCAACCAAATATAAATAATGCTTAGGAGTACATTCGTAGGTGGGATCTATCGTATGGGAAGGGTAACAAATCCTGAAGCTCGAAAGAACCAAAGGTAGCTAAAAATCCCCCAGATACGAATAAGATATTGGAAATATCTCCAACGCTTAACATAAAGTGGTAAGGGATTATCCCCACCACAAACATGTGTGTTTCCTCGTGCTTAACAATTATGTAAGAGGAGCTTCCTGAGAATACTAATTATACCAAATATTTCACGTATCAGCTGGACAAACACCTAGTTTTTTTGTTTCATAGTCTTGGAAATATTTACTCATGACCCCTTATTCCAAGCCTCTACAATCCTAAGCTTGTTGGTGCACCTCTATCAAATAAAAATGTGTAATCAATTTTAATTTAAGCACTAATTTTAAGGCTGTGATTACTCAAGGGTAATGAACGTGGAACTAGTGAAGTTATGACTTGAAAATGTAGTAAATATGTATGCCTAAAAAACAATGCCACGTGCAACTTGTTTTTAACTAGGGAAAAGGGGGTACGCCACTACATGCAATGCAAAAATTTCCTTTCAAATTCCCATGCAATCATTCCTACATGAAAATATTATCATTAATTCCATTTAAACAAACATAATGCAAGTACCAAATCAATGCAATCCACAATGCAATAAAGATGCAAAGATAAAATAGTTTTGTATTTTCAATATAGATGCAATGGAAATGCAAATAAAAAGACCATGCAAAATCCCAGACCTCACAGCAAGAAGAAAAAAATCCAAGCAAGACACTGAGACCAAGAAGGCCAATGCACTAATAATAAAACCCAAAGGAGATAAAAAAAGAATAAATTTCAAATAAATTCAATGAAAAAGACGTCTTTGGTCACAACAAAGGTAGTCAATAGGTAGCACAAGGACTAAGGAAGACTCAACAATATTCACAACCCACCCATAAACTCCACGCATCCAAATATCAAGCACAAAGAGAGATGTGCATGACTGTTCAAGGACTAGTAGCATATGTACACGGTTGTATGTATTGCAGCCTATGTATATACACGACTGTAAGTTCTATGACCTAGGTATACAAAGGAAAAGGTGTTTAAAAATAAGCTAAGACTAAAATTACTTCAAGGGGCTACCAATAACTCAACCAACCATTGAACACGACATATAAACATAGATAATAAGAGAGCAAATCAAGCCAATCATGCACCGAAATCCCAATGAAAAGTAAATCCCTTGTGTGGCCACCAATTCTGCTACGGAGAAGATATCCTATGGATTGGGTGGACCACAACAGAAAGGATGGCACTAGAAATAAACCCATTTCCAAACATGCTAAATATACAAGAAAAACTAACTCTAAGGGACCAAAGGGGTGTACCTTATTCCAGACATTCAAAGTCAATCCTCATTGAGCTTTCAATCAAACTTGTACCCACACATTTCCCTCAACAATAACAAGATATACAAGCATGATATATGTAAAATGTTAGATTCTAATCTAGCATGTTATATTCCAATATACAATCAAAGTAATTACATCCATGAGTAAAAATTATTTATAATTACACATGGAATGGATGATAAATGGATATTTCTATCAGTATGAACAAAGATAAATATGACAAACTCTATCGATACCTCATTGAAATCAAGAAATTGAGTCCCTCCACCTAGTTCTTCACCTCTTCAATCCTCAATACAAAGGAAATATCACAAATATAAAAGAAATCTTGGGAAATAACACTAATGGTTACTTGAAGGACAAAGGGATGCAAACTCAAGTACATAAGAATGCAACACAATTCCACTATAGTATATTTTCTCTCCAAGTTATCCTCCTCTAATGCTTCATAGTATCTCAATATATATCCCTTCATTAGGAGGTGAGGGGTCGAAGTGGAGCATTTCTTGGCACATGGAACTCCAAGGGACAAGTCCTTCATTACTTGGTAGGGGAAAACTCCAAATATTTTTTTTGCACATTTCTTGATGTATGCGGGTGACAATGGTGCAAGATGCATATATAGGGGTTGTGGACTTATGACCAGTGTATGTAATTAAAAATGTATTTTAAGGAGTTTCACTAGAGCATCAGGGTCATAGTGAGCAAAAAGAGGTAAAAGGAGTCAGCATAGGGACAGGGATAGGCCATGAAAGCATGATGTATCAGAAGCTTCATACCATGGATCTAAATATGACTAGGCTAAGAAATTCATTGAATAAATTGTCATCCATTAAGAAAATGAGCAATTTTTGTTGACTTGAAATCCTTATAGTAGTAGGTTGCTAAATTTCGAACACAAGAACAATTCCAAATCGAATGTGTTGCATAACTTCAGGTTGAAGCAAAACAAGTTACATGGACCGTCCATGCATTGCACAAGAAGGTGCTATAGGTGCTGGAAGTGACAGAGGTGGAAAAAGCAAAACCTATGCATTTCGAACTTGTGGAAAAGATTGATAAATTCAAAGAAGACATTTAGGGACAAGCAGAAGAAGTGGTGAAAATCAGTCAAAATTTCATAATAAACTCGACATGATAGATATTTTTGGATGAAGTGGGTCAGGATGAGATAGAAGTTATTGTTGGGGCCTATTGTCCCTATCAAAGTGCATAAGAGTTTTGATCGGAAGTTTGAATAATCTGGTCCTCAGGTGAACAAGGCTATGATATAATTGGAGAGAGTAAGTCGAATCCGGAAATTCGACATGTTTTTGAGGAAACACTAAACATGAATGAGTTAAGTTAGAAAAGTAGTCTATTTTTTGGAATGGGCATGAATGTAAATTATCCTGATATGTCCTTTATAAATGTAAAAGGATTTCTTAGGTTAAGAAAAAGAACCAGTCGACTATCAATTGAGAACTAGTTGACAGTTGGAAGAAAAGTTGGAGAAAAGTTTTTTAAGATTGATCCATAAGCTGTATGCAAAGGTTCCTTTCGTGTTTTTTATATTTATACATGAAAGAAAGAGGTTAGTTTGTATCGTAAAATATGAGAGAATGATAAATACATAGGAAACTCATCCATTGTAACGAGATATTGAGAGATGTCTATAGGATGTGTGTGTAGACCAAAAGTGGTTTAAATGCGATTCATGCCAGATGAAGAGTTCTTTTGTGGTTTTTTTCGTATGGGTTTCCACATTAAATCTATGTGACTATAATGTCTATTTATATTATGTGTGAATATTTATGATTTTTCTGCAACTGATATTTATATAATACTGTGGAATGTCGATAATAACTATGGTAGACATGATTTACATCTATATTTTTTATATGTTGTGTATGTGTCAATGGATCACTATTCTTTATATGTTGTGTATGTGTCTATGGTTTTCAATCTATCTACTTTGATTGATCAGTCTATGTAATTTTTCCATGAATAAATCCCCTTCTATAGCTACAAAATCCTGATACTCATAGTCCCCATTGGCATCATGGGTGAGACCTCACTTGTGTTGCAGGTGTTGCTGAGAGATTTATACTCTTTCAGTCTAGTTCCTTCGGTTAGTGGAATCGAACCCAACATGAATTACTTCTTGATTTCCTCCATCTCTCAATAATGTTTGCTCATTTAACTGCATGTTTCAGAGCATTTCTCTCTTTATCAGTTTTTTCCAGCTTATGTATTTTCACTAGCTACACACATTATCCTTATTTTCCTCAAATTGGCACCCAACAATATGGTCTCACTTACCACTTAGCATATTCACTCACAATAGAAGAAACTTGGCCAATATCAAGAACTTTATGGTTAATTCCTTCTATATGGCTATGCAGTTATGTTATAAATCTCTATGATTATTATGGATCTTTTTCATAGAAAAGATGTGGGTTGTCACATGCAATGGCTTCTTGTCTATAAGGTACCGCTTTTAGCTAGGATATAACAGAACACGTTTGACAAGTTTATCATCTATCTTATATTGTTACAATCACTATCACGGATAATTCTATAGACTAATGTAAAGTCACAAACTTGCACAATACATTTCTCATAGAATACTTTGTAAATGAGAATGATTTATCCCAACAAAATATATATGTTATTCATACAACAACTTTAAACTTTAAACTTATATTAGCATAATCTCGCATTTCAATTCCCATATAATACTATATAAGTGAGAATCCTTTAGACATTAACAAAATATATATTTCATTCATACAAGAAGTTTGAACTTTTATCTGCTATTAGTATAACCTCACATTGCATTGAATCTCATAGAATGTTGTGTAAATCCAGAGAGGGGTAGTGTATGTACACCTCTGTAGACTTTAGCAGTTAAATTGCTGCGCAGAGGGGGGTCCCTTGTCCCACAAATAAGGGGGTCTCATACACCAATTTGGTGTCTCGCTTGGCGGTGACCTTAAAAATAGATTATTATTATTATTATTAAATGGGAACAATTTAACATATGGTTAGAATAGAAATTTATTAGTTTTCGGTTGTGATATGCTTTTTGTTGTTGATTGTATGTTCAATAAAATGTTATAGAAGGAAATGCACTAAGAAATGAAATTTTGGAATGTGAATGGAATGTGAATTTTGGTTTTTTTTGTGACACGTTTTTTTTTTTTGTTAATGATATGTTCAATAAAATGTTATATATATATTAATATATAAATTTAGAAATAGATAAATTGCAATAGGTATGTGTAGAATAAAGTTAGAAAATACTAATATTCTTTATAATCGTACTATTGTGATATTCAATGTTCAAATGAAAATTCTAGATGTAAATGGTATTGGAAATGCTATGAACATATGGTTAGAATAGAAAGTTTTTTCTTGTGATAAGCTTTTGTTGTTAATTGTATGTTTAATAAAATGTTATAAATAAATTAATATATAAATTTAGAAATAGATAAATTGCAATAAGTATAGTTAGAATAAAGTTAAATATTAACATTATTTATAAAAGTTTTTTTTTAAAGTTTTATTGATGAGTTTTCAAATTAAGATATCTTTTAAATTTATTTGATTTTTTGTTTTTTAAATATTAATATTATATAAATTTAAAATAACATTAATATTGAAAATTAAATATTTTAAGTTGTTTTTAGTATTGAGTGAAAAACAAATATTTTAATAAATATATAAAATATAATACATAGAACTTTTTTATTTTTGTATTTATATAAATACAAAATGTTTTTAAGATTGGAAAAATAAGATATTAAAATTTAATTAATTAAATATAATAATTTATTAAAAAATATTTATTTCTTAAATCATTTTTATTTAAATATATAATTATTCATATTGATGTGTTTATCAAAAATTGTTTGAGCCAAAGTTTTGATACTATTAAAAGTAATTTAATATATTTTTTCAATTTATAAAAATTGACATAATAGATGTTAATTGACATATTAAAGAAAAAAATTCACTAAAATTTTTAGAATTTGGATTTGTATTATATAATCAATTTTTTTAAAAATATATAAAGTTAACTTTTTAAAAATTTAGAGATTTGTAAATTTTAGAATTTTTATTACCAAATATCAATGGAATTGAACAAATATTGATCAGTGGATCCCATCATTAACTTGACTCTATATGTACTCTATGATACATATAGCAATGATTTTCCTCAAATTATTTTGGTTAGTATCCTATAAAAAAATCAATTTAATAAAAAAATAAAAATAAAACAACATTAATTTTGAAAATAAAGTATGAGAACCAAAGCTATAATAAGCACATCAAACCAAAGATTTATATAAATGCTTAATAATTTTTTTTAAACTTAAATAATTGAAAAATATATATACGCCTAATCATTCCAACTATAACCATAATCACATTTAGTAATTAATAATTTGACTAAGTGTTTAGTGAGTTGTCTTAAACTTAATTAATTAACGAATGTATTTACACTTAAATGATTACAAATATAGTGAATGTCGCATTTATGAACTACTATATGTAGATCACCTAGCCTTAAATCTAACAATCCTCGTAGACTATTTATTCATCGACAAATGTTGTATAATAAATGCCATTTGACTTTTATAGAATTAATAACTTAATATTAACCGCTCATTAAACTATAGAGACCTAGTAAGAATAATTCATAAATCACTTTAATGATCCATATAAGATTAAGCGCTATGACACTAAAAAAATTAACTCTAAAATTGATATTTAATTTATTTTTATATTTTACTCAAAAAATTAAAAAAACAAATAAGTTTTAGTTAAAATTTAAATTTAAAACTAGTTTCAATATTCTATTAATAGCAATTTGTCATACCTATAGAAATAGTTATTTTTTTCATATCTATATATTTGTAAAATTAAACATACAAATTACAATATTAAAACAATAGAACTCCAAATTTATATTCATATTTTCAGTTATTTCTTAAATAAATAATAATAAAATCAATTTCTATTAATATAAATTATTATTTGTTTGAATATATAAACATTGTAATCTTTAAAGTCCAAGTTTATATTCACATCTTTATTTGTTTCTTAAATAAATAATCATAAAATTAAATTTTATTAATTAAATTATTATTTATTTGAAGATATATTTTGCTCAATGTATTTTAATAAATTTAAATAAAATTATTATTCAATGTATTTTAATAAATTTAAATAAAATTATTATTAAATAACGAATGTGATTATTTCTATAAAAAAAAAATTATTATATTATTTTTATTTATAACAATTTAATATATTTGCTTATAATTTGTAATAAAATAAATTTTATAATTCATTAGTAAAAAGTTTAACATTTTAATGATATTTTTGTATGATTTCTTATATATTGTTTTTAATAAAAGAAATTAATAAATGACAAATTTATAAATATATAATTGTAGTACTTTTTCAATAATGAAATTTAAATATACAACCTTAATTTTATGGCAAAATTGAATGAAAGATTTTTTTTATTTTTTTATGTAAAAGTTTATGTACACAATCATTAGAGTTCATTTTTGGAATGTTGGTATATAACTAAATAATTAATGTTCATACATTCTTAAAATTTTAAATTATTGATATCTTTTGTTTTTATTTTCAAAATTTTCAAAGATTTTATATAATGACAAGAGAGAATGAATTTGATCTGTTTGACTTTTAAAATGTTTCCATGTAACATACAAAATTGTGTTATGTAAAATTTTATTTTATTTTTTATAAAATTATATAAATATAATTATAAAAAAATATTAAAATTTTTTTTTTATAGAAAAATATATAAAATTTGATTTTGAATAACTGTAATAAAATAGTTATATTTTATTATTGCATCGAGAGGAGTGAGGTGCTCTCAGTTTAGTATGGGGAGATCCTGTCATGTTAGTTACGTTATGCTATAACCCACATAAAAAAATATTATGTGAACCAACATAAATAAAAATAAATAAATAAATTATATTGTGGATTCATAAATTTATGTCCGCTAAAACAAAAAAAAAATATAGAGAAAAACATGTGCCTAATTTATCAAATAATAAAACTAAGTGAAACGTAATTAAAAAAATCCATGTTAAACCTAGAATTACCAAACACTAAACGGATCAAAATGTTTGAGGTATAATTTTTTATGAACATTTAAAAATTTGAGATAAAAATAACTTACACCTAAAGAAATTGGGTCCCTCTCAGTGCTTTCTATATCAGGATTAAGATGGATCTATGCTGGTTATTTTTTTAATATATGATATTAACAGGTAAAATTTACTTGTATGATATGTCACTAGCACAAGCAGTTTCATATGTCAACATGCCACCTTATTCACATAATTTTATTTTGTAAATCCAACCAAAAGCATAAAAATGAATGACAATCGCCAAAGAAGCAGTCTCTAAATAGGTTGTCCTTAATCATTCGATAAGAGTGACCTACGTTGCTCAAAATCCTTGATTTTTAGCAACCTAGTCACTTTTATATAAGGATTAAGGGAGACATATTTAGATATTTTTTGGGGGGGGATTGACTTTCATTTTTTATGTTTTTGGTTGGCTTTCCAAGGTCAAATTGGTGTAAATTAGGTGTCATGATGACATATGAAGGTGAATGTGTTGATGACATGTTAGGTGAGCACGTTTTAGTTATTAACATATGGTGAGCTACATAACATGTCATATAGCGAGATTTAAATCTAGGTGACAAGTATAACAACATTCCTCCCAAGATTCCCAAACACCCTATATATCCAACTAAACTATGTATTTTATATCTTGATTATAAATTAATAACATATATAAGTTTTTTAAAATTACTTTTAATATTAAGTAAAAAAACATTAACATCATATAAACATATTATTTTCATTTAATTAAGCTAATGGAATATATAATTTCAAATTAAGTTGTGTTCGTAACTTGATACTATATGTTTTATATAATATTAGCTTGATATTATATTTTATATTTGAACTTTTTTCATTAAAAAAAACCTCGTCATATTTACATCAATATGATTTTTTATTTGAAATTTGGGGTGGACTATGACCTATGCTTTTTCATCTAAGAATGAGGATGAGACAAGTGTACTTTTGAGATTGATTCTATGGAATTCATTCCAAATTCGAAATAAATAATTATAAAAAAAAAAGAATATAAAATATAATTGGTAGGTGATGAATGGATAACCAACAGTTCATGGAAAATACTAGAAGAATGTAATATATATACACACACATATATATAGTTGATAAATGGATAATAGGAAGAATGTCGGTGATAACATGTAGCTAGGCATCGATAACTCAAAGTTGAACCTATTTAACTAGAAGAATATGAGGAATAATGTTTTTCACAAACTGTCTTCCATTCCATCGCTATCTCTTAACCATTTGATCTATTAGAAAACATGATCTCAAAGCAACAACAATAAACAATATGCAAATATTAAAACATATAAAACATTACAAGACATACACCAATATAATGTGGTTCACAAAAAATGGGCTATGTCCACATAGAAGTTGTGAGTCCTTTATTATTATACCATCCAACAAAATGAAGGGATACAACCAGCAACAACCTCGATGCACTTTCTCTCCACTTTCTCATAGTATCTCTCACACAATCACAAACATTGCTTTATAATGCTACAATACAATACATAACCATATTATAGTGCATTCCTTTTATAAAGGGAATACCATGGGAAAATACCACAAGATTCCCAAAACCATGGGCCCGTAAATCACCCATTATTGACCAAGTCATGACTCTGAAATTGCAACATTTTACAAGGCATGTTATCCTAAATTTTAGCAATGGGGACGCGCTCCCCCCCCCTTGATCCCCATAATGACTATAGTGGTGGTGTAATCCCCCGCAACCCAACCCCCCCCCCCCCCCCCCTCATCGAGTGATGGGATCCAAACATGGCTAAAAAAAATAACATCTTTGAATCAGGAAGATCAGGCTCCAAAAACAGCATGATCCCTATTGGCATGATCTAGACACAAACTATGTGGGTGTGTTAGTAATTATTCCAATAGGGACATTTATTTGATATTTGGGGTGGAATACGACCTATGTGTTTTCATCTATAGACAACGATGATACAATTGTACAGTTAACAATGCTTATATGGAGCTCATTCAAAATTTGAAATAAACAATTATAAAAAAGAGAATATAAAAATAATTGGTAGCTGATGAATGGATAACTAACGTTTCATGGAAGATAACTAGAAGAATGTGAAATACATACATACATACATACATATATATAATAATAATAATAATAATAATAATAATAATAATTGATAGTTGATAAATGAATAACATGAAGAATGTCAGTGATAACATGTAGCTTAGCATGGACAATTTAACTAGAAGAATATGAGGAATTTATTTTTTTCCAACCTGTCTTCCATTCCATCGCTATCTCTCAACCATTTGATCCATATCAACGTGATCCATCCACAAGCTATGTGGGTGTGCTAGTTATTATTAAAATATATTACTGTGTTCAAATGTTGTAGAGCATGACACTTGTAAACTCTTCAGGACGTCTTTACAAAAAAAAAATCAAGTTTCACTGAAATATATCCATCAACTAACTTAAATCCAATATAAATCAAACTTTACAAAAGTCATCAAGTTACATAGTAATTATTGTGAGCTAGGCTTAAATCCAAAACATATGATATTGAAAGAAAAAACCATTATCCTTCAAAAAAATATATCTAATTTTATATTTGACCTTGAAATTTTTTATTCAATGTGGTTCACAACCTCAAATGAGTCGCTACATCCACGGTAAGAATTTTTAGGGGGACACCTGAAGGGGCCTTTCCCAATTAGAGAACCTAACACGATGGGTACAACAAGTGAAATCCTAATATATCATTGAACTTGATATTATATATATTCTCTTTCTAATAATATAATTTTGTGGTCTTTTTTTATCAAAGGTAACAAAAATTGCATTCATAGTTTATCATAATGAGTGAATTGTACTATATAATATTATATTTCTTTTCAATCTAAATCATCTTTTTTTGTAAATCTCCATAGAAAAATTATATTAAGATAAAAAAATAGTACGATCATAAAAGAGTCATTATGTTCAAGAGCCCACTGTGGCTTCTCACAAACCCAAAACATCAAGTTATTGACCTTAAACCACCAACCCATGCATGGGGTAAAAAAACAAGCCTATCAGTATGAACCTCTTATGCATGGGAAATAAAAAACATGCTAATAAGGCTTATTCCAAAATACATAAAAAAAACATACAACCTTGGAAAAAGGCTCCATAGTGAATTTGAAATTAAACAAAATCAACTAGCATCTTCTAGAATGTAATCTAACAACTAAAAGAATGCTTCAAGAAATAAAACTAAGATATTACTTGGGGTTGTAGATGGTTTATGTGTATTTAGGATTCTCTTCATTACTGGGCACTCGTAATCCTCATAACTTGAAGGTATGTTAAGAGATTCCTTTTCTAGGACACCCTCTATTTTATTGAAGGAGGAGAGGCCATATATTCTCTTGTGCTCCACATGCTTCATTTTGTGACTTCTCATGGATTCTATGTATGTTTTTTCACAAAACAATGAAGGATCCATGCCTATTTCAATCCCATGATGATACAGTAGTTTGGAGACTGGATAAAGATTCATCCAGGAGGATGAGTGAAGAGACGGAGTTAGGGAGAGAGAGGGAGGGGGTTGTTGTCCTAGGAAAAATCCTAAGTATGCGTGAAGACCTAGGTGAGCATATTATTTACTAATAAGTAATATCTACCAAGAACCTAGACTCTTTGGCCGACCAATTTTGCACCACCATTTCCTCCTCCCTGTAATCCATCATAGTCCATAAGTGTTGAGGGATAGTGTAGTATGTATTTCTCCCCTAATATGTGCAAAGAAACTACCCTAGATCAAAAGTATCATAACATAGATTTCATGGTGTGAATTCTTTCTCAAATTTGATTTGTAACAAGAAATAATAATATTTTTTATTATTCTATATATTTTTCTAACTAATAAAAACAAGATCAAGCATACCTTTCAATATGGGCCACTATATCCATTTAAGGAAATGGTCCACTGACTCCATGGTCTAGCTCTCCAGTCATCTCCACTAGTGGTTGTCACAAAATGGCAAATGGATCCAAGTGGTTATGGAGAAATATCAACATACACCATGGGAGTAATATGGAAAAAATATGGAAACAATGGAGAAAGGTGAAAAGTTTCTGTAAAGACCAAAAAGTGTAGGAATGTGACTAAAAGTGTTTATGGGGAGACCTTCACAATTTATTTATAGGATGATCCAAGGGTTTTCTGACCCATGGTATTTATCTATGGTTTTGTACCCATTCTCATTTTAGGGTTTTTTGGTATTTTTTGGAGAGAGTGAGGATAAGTCACAATAAATGCTCAACTTCACTTAATTTATGGGGGAAGGAAAAATAATGTTTTGGATGCTAAATTATTGAACCATTGATCAACATGAAAATTAGAGAAATTGTAAAGGGAAACTATAAAGTTGAACTAACAAGGAAAATGTACATTGAATAATAAAGGCATGCAATAATTTTCAGATAAAATGGACAAGTATTGATCAGTTAATCACAACATTAATCTTTGTTCATTTATCAGTAATACAATGGTGCTACAATAAGTATAATTCAAATAATGGGGATAAGATTTGAATCTACCAACTAAACCTGACTGACTACCTAACTCGGTGTGTCTAAATCACTGCATGGAACTCGCTAGTCTGCCTATTGATGTCTAAATTAGTCTACAATAAGTTAAATGTTGGGGTAGGTGAAAAAATGCACCAAACTCCCTTAAATCATCCAAAACCAGGGGTAGACTAACTAATTGTAACTGGACGTTGAACCAACATAGATTCTTACCAACCATTACCAATAGATTGAGGTTGTTGGTGGCACTTAGAGTGGGATCCTATACTGTAGGGATTAGCACTGCTGGCACTAATGGAACCAATGGCACCGATGACACCAATGGCACCAATGGAAGCAATGGAACCAGTAGCACGAAAACTCTAGTAAGGTGATAAATGACCTACTAAGCTAGGAAATATGAAAAAATAGACTATATTGGACAAAGGAGGATTATTAATCCCAACACCCCCCCTTAATCCTAACTTTGGACAACTTGGGCCTTGGAAACTAGGACAAAAGTCACCCATACAATCTAAATGAGATAAAATGCTTGATAAAATAACGAAAATGGGGAAAACCTCATGGGAAAAATTACCCCTCAAAATAAGAAGGAATTAGGAAACAAGCTATACTACTTAAGAGAAACTTTTTATCTCTAAGAAAAAACTTGTGAAAAAATTGTTGCAAATTGCAACTTTGAGGAGAAGCCATGTAGAATTAGGGTTCTTCTATGCATCAACATCCTGGGACTATGCATGCAAAACTTTCCAATCCGTTGAAAGTTTCTTTTGTCTCTTCTTTCTCGAGGAGGAATGGAATGATCCATTTTGTTCATCAATGGGACAAATTTTGGATCATTCTCTATCATTAAGTAGCATCTCTATGGAATTTTATTTCACCACTATATAGGTAGTGAAGGTGTGTGAGAGAGTGCAACATGTTCCTTCTAATACCGGGACCTAGTTATTATTCTATCATCTGGATTCCCACCACCATTCCTAGGTGCTTCCGTGAGATTTTGGGTACATTTAGGCTTCTAATTTGGAATAGGAGCTAAATATGGATCTAGATCATATTGAGGTATAATATCAATATCAATATCATGCTGATCATGTTCCTCGTATTTTGAAACTGAAATTTTAGACAACATATCATTACCTCCAAATGGAGATGAAAGAGGTCGTTTACCATCCCTTTAGAATGGATGCTGAGATTGTGTTGGAGCCAAGTATGGGAAAAAGTGTGAGAATTCATATGCCTTGGAGGCATGGTTTTCAAAACCTTTCGCTATAATCTTCCCAATTGATATATTTTACATATCCACTTAGTTAGGACCAAATATAATTTTCTTTGGCGATGTAGTATGTTTCATCTGGTAAATAGATAACAAATTTGCTGCAAGAGAGGGCGCATAGAGTACATTCTTGAAATATCGATGATGGATTTTAATAAAACCTCTCCCAACAGCTGGAATCTATGAATTATCCACCATATGAATGCTAGGTCCTCCTAAAAAATCTTGAGTAGTCAAGGACTCTTTGGAGGAAACCACACTTGTTGGATTCTCCAGAATCTATCAAGTAATCCTTCATCTGAGTGAAGCCTTATTTCAAAGCATGGAACCTCTCATATTCTTCAGCCTTCTGTCCAACTTTAGGCATATCTGCACCTTGTGGAAGGGAAATATTTTTTATTTTCAAGGATTTTTTCCAACTGGTCAATGGTATTATTCATGCATTGATTCTCTAGATGAAAGCCTCTCATACAATAGGGACATATAGTCTTCTTGAATTTCTGATTTTTCTTGGAACCTGACACTCCATCAAAAGAAGTATGATTCTCCATTGGATTTGAATAATTGTTTTAAGTCTCCTTATATTTGTGATTCCCTCTTTCTTGCAAATTGTTTGAGTTTGTCACTAAGAGTGATTGATTCTTGGAGGTATGAATCACTTCCATTTAAACAAATTTATTTTGATCTTGTATTAAGAACTCAATAGAATCAGCTAGTGAAGCATCTTCCAATTAGGGATGGAAGCTATTTTGGAATGGAATGTAGAGACAAAGACTGAGTACCCTGATCCAAGATTTCTCAACACTTACATCACAATTTTCTAATCTTTCCTCTCTAATCCACTTTATTTTCATTGCAGTACTATTGACTTGTATTTTGTAAAGAATTGTTGAATAGATTCAAAACTATTGGGTTGTACAGAAATGAGCTCATTCTCCAAAATATGACCTTGAATCTCATATTGTTTTCCAAACAAAGATTCAATATTTTCCCAATATTCCTTTGGAGTCCTTAGTCCCTCAACGTCGAACAAAATATCATGGGATTATGAGTACACATGAAGTCGAAGGCTTCATCAAACCGATTCAAAAGTTTGTTCTTCTCAACATACTATTTAGAATTAGATTCTATTCCCATTGTCATCCTAAATATACCAATATTGTGCAAGGCTATCTGCATATCTTTCCTTCAATCAGTGTAATTGAAGGGTGTAAGGATTCGGGGTACAAGAGCTAAAGAATCCATCTTTTTGTATGTTCATTAGTCAATTCCTCAAGAAGCTATGTAGGTACCTACAAATAATCACTACAAAAACCAATTCAATTTGCAATCATGTAAGATAATACTTTCTGCCTCTACATGTACAATTTTTTAGAGTCTGTCACACCTGGATATACTTCTTTTGGATAGAATCCAAAGGGAGCAATGCTATGATTTTAGGATTTATGTGGAAACTTAGTTGTTTCTAGTGTATAGTGGAGATGATACAAGACTTGTTGCTAGCCTGAACAAGGCTTTGATACCAAGTTAAATTATTGAATCATTGATCTACAGGAGAATGAGAGAAGTCATGAAAGGAAATTATACAGTTGAATTAACAAGGAAAATGTACACTGAACAATAAAAATTATGCCACAATTTTCATATAAAACAGAAAATTGTAGATGAGTTAATCACAACATTAATCCATGTTCACTAATCCATAGTAAAATGTTGTTACAATAAGTAGAATTCGAACCATGGGGATAAGATTTGAATCTACCAACTAAACTTGAATGATTAGCTAACTCAGTGTGTCTAAATCATTGCATCAAACTCTCTAGTCTAACTCATGATGTCTAAATTAGTATATAATCAGTTAACTATTGAAGTAGGTGGAAAAAGGTGCCACTCTCCCTAAAATCATGCAAAAATGGAGCTAGACTAACTGAAAGTGATCTAACTGATTGTAACTGGAGGTTAACTCAACATAAATGCTTACCAACCATGACCAACTGATGGAGGCTATTGGTGGCACTCAGAGTGGGATCCTATACTATAGGGATTAACATTGGTGGCACTAGTGGAATCGGTGCCACCAATGGAGCCAAAGGAACTAGTGGAACTGGTGGCACCAATGGAACCAATGGTAGCAGTGGAAACAATATTCATGGTGGCACCAAAACTCCAATGAGGTGATAAATGACCTCCTAAGCTAGACAATATGATAAAATAGACTATATTGGACAAAGGAGGATTATTAATGCCAACATTGGAACATATTTGGTGGAATTTCAATTGTGAAGGTGAAAATGGAAGAATATTGGTGGGATTATGATGTATAATTATTGTTTGGACCATAGAGAGCTAAGTGAACCATTTTTTGTGTTAACAAATTTCCCCATGATGTGTAAGGGAAGGAGCTCATCGTATGGGTGATAGAAATAATAGGATCAAGGGAGAAATGGTGACAATAGTTGAGAGACTTGAGAGGATTGTGGAGGAGTGGGGTCTCCTCATTTGAATTGCAGTGGATTTTTGTTTGTATTTCTTCTCAAAAATGGATGAAGTGCATATAATGTCAAACATGTATATGATGAGGTGGGAATAATCATGCTCATAAACATGTCCCAATATAGAATGGAGATAAAATCTAAAATAATGGGAGTTGATCAATACATATATACAACTGGTAGTAGAAAATAGTGGTGGCAATGGGAGGTTGAATACAAATACAGATCTGGAGAACCGGTACATAGGAATAACGTAATTCTCATGGAATGCAATATCACAAAAACTAATCGTCTATTGAATATAGAATTATGCAAATATATATGGACTCAATGACTGAGAGTAAGAATATATGAGGTACAATAAGAAACATCAAGTACTATAGATACACAGAAGCATGGCACTGAGGAGATTCCAAACACTGTCGCCAACGCATATTGGAAATCACAAGGGACATGAAATTGTATGGATCCCAAGCATACACTCACCAATGTGCTAGATTCAGGTGACAACTGAGGTATTCGACCAAATAATGAAGGAACCAATACCTTTTACGAATCTCAAAAGTGTAATGATGGAGCTGAATTTGAGCATGTGAGACACTACCCACCCAAAAGGAAATAAGGACTCCTTTTAAGTGGTCCAAGGAACTCATCAATGAGGTGGATGAAACCAAGATACAATGACCTCTGGGTCTATCCTCTAGAATAGATGTGTTGACATCGATAGAGGGAGACCTACAACTAACAAGGAAATGAGGTTTACTTGATAGAAGTGTGAGGGGGACAACCATAGATGTGGAACACTAAGGGGACCAAGACACTAAATGGGGAACATGGGAAAGGTAGTATAGGGGACTCAAACTTCCTTTGTTCAAAGTATGATGATAGGGATGACTTGGAAGTAGATGATACTGACTCATGGGGAGTGAATCATAGCTATGAAATTGAGGATATGACTACAATGGGGAATTCTTAGGGAAGTAACTGGAGAAGTGATATCCAAGGATCCATACGAGACACACCACACAATACTCTGAGAAAATTAGACCCAATGGGGGGGATTTTTTCATAACGGGATACTATATGTAATATGTGTGGGCTCCTAAAGACACTATTGTGGGCCTTATTCATAGCTTAAGGAGCTTGAAGAAGGGATATAAGTATGCTCAATATTATACTATCTCGTGAATTTTTTTCGAGACCAAGACGATAAATGCTCAATCATGTTTTCATGTTTAGAGAGTTTGAAAACATGAAGAACACTCCAATGGGTCTCTTTTTCATATGGTAGTCTCCTAGATCCTACAAAAGTGTAAAAAGGAGATCTCTCCTAACCAAAAGGGGCAGAGAGACTTCTTTTCCATAGGCAGTCCAAGCAGGCTGAAAAATTTTAAACCTATATTGATTGGACGGTCTTTCAAATAATTTTATGAGCATTAACAAAACCAAGTGTGCTCGGAGATCTTTTCTTTATGAGAGGGATGAAAAAGATATTAAATACAACCCATAGATGATATTTTTCATAAGTTAAGGACCCAATGTATGATGAAGCATAAAAGGATACAAAGGGAAACATTCCTGGCTAGAAGGTGCTAGGGTGGTCCTTTTCTTTTGATAGTCTATGTAGTCCGAAAAAGGATATAAACGAGGCCACATAGACACCTTTTCAAATACTTTAACGGGCATGAAAGGAACCAAGTGTGCTCCAAAATATTTTCATTCTTTTAGGAGTCAGTAAATATATTAATAGAAACTCTATAATGTTTAGTCAAGAAAGGAGGAAGTGTTTGATGTACCAAAAGGGGTGATGTTGTGAACATGAATACCAGTGGAAGACTAGCAGGGCCTCCTTGTGGGAATGTGAATGGAGGTAAAATAAGGCCAAATTTGTAGTATGGATGGATAAGATGGCTCATGAACATGCCAATACATACACATTTTTATTTACATGGTGGCATGCATATCGAGGTGACTTCAGAAAATTACCCAAAAAAACTAGGGAGGGATGTATTTTAAGAGGTCGTTTCTTCACCCAGGAGCTATTTGCACAATGGCAGAAACTTCCTATCCACATAAAGTATTATCCATATGTCATAATGGACTACCAGTGAGATCCAAATATGCCTCAACCTCCAAGACAGGTCTAAGGACCTGATTGTATGTATACATGACATTTTTTGGTTGCAATCATATATAGATTACTAGAATAGTGGTAGCTAGATAATACATGTGATAGATATTAATGACATACTGTGTGTGCCATGTATATACATGGGATTTCACCCTCCAACAGGGTACCAACGACGTAGGGTAAGGATGGAGGGGTTAGATCCACCCACTCATAGGAAAAGGAGGAAACAAAGTGTTACATTGGACTCAATGCAGCTGGATGTGGAGCGAATACTAGAGGGCATCACAGAATCATGGTAAAAATGATGAAAAACAAGAAATAAAAACTATGATACAAGGGTTTGCATGGTGGGATACTTCAGGCATAAAACTTCTTGAGTTAGAGCCCATTGTGGGAATTCTTCAAGAAATGACCGTGAGAGTCAGTGAGGAAGTATTCCTCCTTCATGATGCATCGATGGATGACATAAGGGCCATACCACATGGATTTGAACTTCCCTTTTCTAGTATTATTGTGGGATTTGTCGTAGACAGGGACAAAATCACCCTCTATAAAGGTGCACGGAAGGATGTGGGAGTCATAATGGGAATTCGACCAGATCTTAGATGCTTCGATCATTTAGAGAGCATCACAGTGATCCTCGTCACTTTGTTCAAGCATAATTAGGTGTGTTTATAATGGTAAAGTATAATTTTGATGGAAAGGAGAAGTGACAGAATATGCCATTCAATGGGAATAACTTACTCCGCACCATGGACTAAGTCAAATGGGGTAAAACCGGTGATGGTTTCAAGGATATCTCTGTCGTCACAGAAGTGGTGTCATATAGATTAGAGGGATATTCCTTGATTGATGAGGATGAAGGAACACTAGAACTAGAGATCATATAAATGGTGTGAGTGGTTTGTGAGGAAGAGGCTGGAGGTTGGATCTCCTCAAGGATGGTGATTTCAAAATCACGAGAGTGCTTGCAAAGGTCACTGATGAGCGATTGGTACTTAGGAAATTTTTTCCAATGGTGGTAATAATGACCATATATACCACAAACTGCACATGGCTGGTTGGTTTGTAGTGATTTTTTCTTAATTGCACATTAACAACTGGAGTGTCATTGGTATCGACTATTGTGCACATATGGCTTCAAATGATCAACAAATTGAGACAATTTTGTGGTGCATGGCCTTGGACATCACATAAAGCACATGTAAGATGAGGGAATGGTTTTGTTGTCTCTTTGGGTGTCTTTCCCCCATACTTTATGGGAGGAGGCGGGGTTAGTAGTAGAGATAGAATCATCCATTGTTGTACCAGGAGGTGGGTGTGACATCATCGCAATACATTGGACAGGAGTCAGCACGATCTGTGGAGTCGGGGGAGGGGTGGGTGGATCTAGGTACCATTCAGGAATACCCAAAGTGAATACAAAAATATATGCTTCGACTTGTCATGGAACACCGGATTCTCTGACAACTTCACACAACTCTGGTTGTCACAATGTATACAAGTAGCATCCAACTGGAGATCAAATATATCAGATTGTAGCTTTTGTAACCATACTACCTCACAACTAGCTGAACAAGCTGCGTCATACTCTGCTTTAGCTGTACTCAGTGCCACATAGGATTGCTTCCTACTAAACCAAGAGATCACACCTGATCCCATACTGAAGCAACACCCTGAAGTGCTTTTCCTATCGATGGCACTACCTCCCCAATTAGAATCAACATAACCCTCCAGGTTAATATTTTGATTTGCATCGTACTTGAGCCCATAATCAATTGTACCCTTCAGGTACCTCAGAATATGCTTTGTAGTAGTCAAGTGAACATGTCTCGGGTCTGTCAGAAACTGGCTCAAGGTGTTCACGACAAAGCAAATATCTGGTCTTGTGTTCGTTAGGTACATCAATGACCCAATAATCTGACGATACATCGTAGCATCAACTGACTCTGATGAAGCATCACTCAATAGCTTTAGGTTCGATGCCATGGGTGTGGTCATAGCCTTGCAGTCCATCATCCCAAACCTCTTAAAGATCTCTACTACATACTTCCCTTGTCCAAGGAAGATTCCATCTGCACTCTGCCACACCTCCATACCTAGAAAGCAATGCATAATCCCTAAGTCCTTCATTTCGAACTCAACAGCAAGATGTCTCTTCATATCAGCAATCACCCCATCTGTACCTGTCACAAATAGATCATCTACATATAGTAGAAGCATCACTAGGTTTCCATCTTCAACTTTGTAGTAAAGGTTGGAATCTGCTTTACTCTTGGTAAAGCCCAAACTGGATAGAAAGCTATCAATTATGTTGTACTAGGTCCTGGGTGCCTGTTTCAAATCATATAGGGATTTCTTCAATTTGCATACATGAGACTCTCTGTCATGTATCTCAAAATTTAGTGGCTGTTCTACATACACTTCCTCTTCTACTACACCATTCAAGAAGGTAGTCTTGACATCCATCTAGTGTATCTTCCATTTCATCACTGCAGCCAGAGCAAGTACTAATATGATGGAAGTGTATCTAGCTACAGGTGCAAAGATTTCTTCATAGTCTATTCCTTCTTTCTGAGAGAAACCACGAGCTACAAATCTTTCCTTATACTTTTCAATGCTACCATATACAACATGCTTGATCTTGCAGATCCACTTGGAAGTTACAACTGACTTCCCTTCTGGTCTTGGGACAACATCCCAAACAACATTCTTCATGATCGATTGATATTCTTCGATCATAGCATCCTTCCATTCTTTTTGTTCTACCACTTCTTCATAACTGGAAGGTTCTTTATCAATGAAATCACATAGTAAGGCTACATACCCAGAGTAGGATCTGGTCCTCTTTCTTTCTCTATGATTTTCCTCTGGATCCCCATATCTTTCCGCACCTTGGATGAGTTCTCGTACCCAAGCAGGTTTCCTCTTATGAGGATTCTTTTCCAGAGGTGGATCTACAGGTCTTTGTGGTTCCTCGAAATCTCGTTCTTCTTCTTGAGCTTCTTCGTTCATGGTTGTATCATGAATTCTGGGTACTTCTTCTTCCATTTATTCAGGTTCTTCAGCAGGTCTCTTTCTGGATTTGTTGTAGGCTATGTATTTGTCAAATGTCACATCCCTGCTGATGTCAATCTTCTTGTATCCAGGGACATAGATTCTGTAATCCTTCAAGCTTTCAGAGTATCCCACAAATATGCCTTTCTTTCCTAAAGGATCTAATTTTGTTCTCTTCTCTTTTGGAATGTGTATGTACAAAGGATAGCTAAATATTCTGAGATGGCTGACTTCTGGTTTCTTGGCAGAGAAGACTTCTTCAGGAGTCTTATTCTCGAGTACTCTATGTGGAATACGGTTCTGTACATACAATGTTGTTCTAGCAGCTTCATCCCAAAGATGCATAGGAATATCTTGATCATGAAGCATAGCTCTTGCAGCTTCCATGATAGTTCTATTCTTTCGTTCCACAATCCCATTCTGTTATGGATTATAAGGAGTGGACAACTCCCTCTTAATCCCTGATTCTTTACATAGATGTTTGAATTCATTCGAAGTGAATTCTCCACCATTATCTAATCAAAAAGTCTTAATCTTCTTTTCAGTATGGTTCTCGATAAAGGCTTTGAATTCCTTGATTTTAATGAATACTTCATCTTTGTTCTTCATGAAGTAAACCCATGTCTTTCTAGAAAAATCATCAATAAAAGAAACATAGTATGCATACCCGCTTAGTGAGTTTGATGACATAGGACCGCATACATCAGAGTGGATGATTTCTAGTATCTCTTTGGCTTTGCTTTCGTTGCTGGGAAATGTCTTCTTTGTATTCTTTATTTTCACACATCCTTTGCAGACACCATCTTGTTTGGCTTAAAATTATGGAAGACCTTCAACAGCTTTGCTTGCAATAGGTAGTGCTCTATAATGCACATGTGTAAGCCTTCTATGCCAAAGTTCACTTGGCTCTATTGTGTCATGGACCAGGGCTTGTTCTGGATGGCCCTTCAATTTGTACAAGCCTCCTTCTTGTTCTCCAATCACCACTGCATCATCGATAGTATTTCCTTTTGGCCACATAATGACTTCACCATCTATGAATGCAACCCGCATTCCTTTTGCATCCAATGCTGATATGGAGAGAAGTTTCTTCTTGAGTCCCGGCACAAACAATACTTCTTTCATTGTTAGAGACTTACCAGAGTCTAGTTTGTATGAAGATTCCCCACTACCTTTTATTGGATATTGGTAGTCATCTCCTAGCTTCACCTTGTGAGGTGATTCATGTTCTAATAGTCTTACAAAGGATTCCTTGAATTTCATCATATGTTTGGAAGCCCCACTGTCTATAAGCCAATCATCACTGCCATGAGTAATGTTACCTATGAGAGCGGAGATCAAAACATATTCATCCTTGCTTGAAGAATCTTCACTTTCATATCTGGATCTCTTCTTGGATGGTTCATCATCCTCTGTAGCATGAGCATGATGTCTTCTTTTGTTCCCCTTCTTCTTATGAGAGTGGTTCTTGCTCTTTGGACAGTCTTTTGCAAAGTTCCCTATCTCATCACATGTATAACATCTTATTCTAGATAGATCCTTTCTATTGTTATCTCTATGATGAGGATTCTTACCTTTGAAGTGATGATGTTTTCTTCTGCTTCTTTTAGAGTGAACTATGAGAGCTTGGTCTTCACTTCCCATCTTCTCTTCTTGAGCTGCTATTCATGCTTCTTCTTGAGAACATTCTTCCCATAGTCTGTTGCTTTTGACTAACTTCTTTCTAGCACAGATTCCTTGAATGAAAGCATCCCATGACCTAGGAAGGCCATTCAAAATAGTCATCACAATCTCTACATTTTCCACTTCTTCATCAACAGCTTCTAATTGTTCCTTCATCTGAGAAACCCTTATGAAGTAAGTTAGGGCATCAAACATAGCTTTAGGATTCTTAAGAGAGGACACATGTGGGATAAGGTGATCCTTGATAGAATCAGCAATGATGCTCTTTTCCATAACCATCTTCTTCTTATGTAAGGCCTTTGCCTCATCTCCCTCTAGAACTGGAACCTCCTCATGAATGTAGGAGTCTAATTCATTCTCTTCCAGGACCAGGGAGATCCTATACTTCCAGGCTTGGAATTTATCAGCTCCCTCAAGCTTTTCATCAAGCTTGGTATGTTGAGACATATTTAAAATGAGAATCTCAAATGGAAATACAAGAGATCTTAGATCTTACCAGGTCAAAATGTTGGATATGAGACTTGAGCTGAAATCCTGCATAACTAGTTCAGGAGGAAATTAGGGTTTTTATTTTTCAGAGTTCTGTCCACCCAAATCCCTTGAAATTTGTCCCTAAATTAGATTTTGGGGAGGATATCAATCTATGCCTGGGCTCACTGAAAAATTCCTCTTTTGTAAAAATCCCTAATTTTCGACAGCAATGATAGTTCCAAAACTGAAAAACCTCAGAATTGGATTCTGCTTCGATAGAAAGATGTGCCCTAAGGAGGAGAGTTGTTCCACCTTACTTTTTTTTTAAATCTGTGCAGGAAGATCCACAAACTAGGAATCCCTAGTTCCTGTAGCTGCACAATGTCTTCTTCTCAGGTTAGCTCTGATACCATGTTAGTTTTTCAACATTAAGCTAGCATTATTAGGATCTTTAACTGAGAGAATAACTAGTACAGAAATCAAACACAAGAGACAATGAACATAGTGTTTTTCCTCAGGGAAACCATGAAGGAGAAAACCCCAGAACTTCCTTAGAGATAGAATCAACACCAAAATAGTAAAAGCCCCAAAACAGTAAGTGATCTCCCAATAGCAGTAATCTTCTTCTTGACTAGCCCCAATGTCTTCTCCTTCCTCAACTATGCACTACACTTGAGTGTGTATGACTTGTGTGATAAATAGAGACTCCAGTTCTCTATTTATACTAATCCCGACATGACAAAAACCCTACTAGGGCTGACCTCTACTAAGAGAGTCTAATAACCCTAGTGCCCCGGAACTGCAGGGACTTTAACACTTAGACAATTGGAGAGTTACCCACCATGACTTGACATGACTTGTTTACATTATTGATCCTCCCAATCAGAACATCGGGGCATGAAAACATGACTCAAATACATAATAGATACATCCTGGAATAAACATCAGGTTACAATACATAAGATACATAGATGAATACATTCCGAAGTTACAAATACATTAACAATGGTTACCAACACTCTTGGTCAAGGTCGTTCTAAATTCATCATGCTCAACCCATCAAAGCTCCAGGAGGAAGTAAGATCAATGATGAAACTCCTCCCAAGGATATTTTGTACCACTCATGGCCTCAAGAATCACTTCATTTGAAGGAAAAATATCATTGAGAAAATCATGCAAGCATGGTGATGTAACAACCCAAGCATGTAGTTCAAGAAGATCCTCCTCCTCCATATGTGAATAGGAAGGACCAGAGTCTATAGTAGGCTCAAGTGTAGCTTGATATACAACCTCCACTATAGACAATGACATGCTCATCCTAGTAGGTCTAGCATCTTCATCCTAAGTTCTAAGAGAAGGAAGATTCCATGGGTCATCAAAACACATGGTATGAAATGAGATGGAACTCACAGGTGAGGAATCACTACTAGGGTTGGAGCTAATAGCTAGGATTGGTGCCAAAATATTAAATGTTCCCATTAACGATGGATACATTCTGACACAAACATTCTCAGTTGTCGATTGAGAATTATCAAAAGAAGGGATAGTCAATCTCGATGATGCAAAGGAATCATAATTACCAAAAGACATATGGTCGATTGTCTCAATCTAATCCTCAAAATGGAAGCATACCACTCGAAATATGGATGATACAATCGCTTTCATAGAGTAAATCCAATTTTGACCCAGTAAATGATTGTATTCAAGGGGTGTATAAACTACCTCAACCTTGAATGGCATGGTCTTCCCTCCCAAATGGACCTAAAGAGAAGGATCAATTCTATGCAACCGAAATGATTGTCTATCAAACGAGGTCAACATGATTATTTATTTTGACAACATGGGTGAGTGAAGGCATTTCCAACAAGCTAGAGAAATGATAGAGGCTGCAACTCCTTCATCAATAACTGTACATTTAATGGTGTTTTTGAGACACTCCACGTGCACTAGAAAGGCCAGATGGTAAGGAAAGTGAGGCTAGACCTCCTGGGTTTCAAATATTACTAGGGTGGAGGAATTAAGATCAACAAATCCAAGAGAATACAACAAGGATCTTCCTTGTGAAGGACAATTCTTAAGAACTTCCATAACTAACTTCACACAGGGAGTCTGGCCAAAGTCCTTCAAAATAGAGTAATGATGAACTCCCTTGAGGATTGTGTCCTGAACACTTGAGGAATCTCTTAGGTATGCGAGGTATCACTAAAGGATTACCAATATACAACATAATTTAGGAGGTACAGACTCTTTGCATAGGTTGGGTTGTCATGAACTATAATATCCCATTTTTACCCCTATTGCATTAAAATTGTATATGATGTAAATACCATAATTAAATCATGGTGAGGAGGTAAAGGCCAATTCCCCACCATCAATTTAGTGTTTTATGTATCAACAGTTAAAAATGATGCATATGGTTTTCATGCTAAATGACACATTATAAATTAGGACATCATGTAAATATGCAATTTAAGAAAAATGCCCACAACTAGCTATGTCAATGAAACAAAGATATGGGGGCATGATTTCACAAGGAATAGGGAGGGAAAATATTCAAATCCTTTAGAAAATAGGGTAAATACAAATTTCAATGGGATAACCCATAAATATGTCAACTACCCATTTTGTCTTTTGTGCCCAATCATTTATTTCTTCTAGAAATTGGTTGAGGTAGTTAATGATCAGGGATGGAAGAGTATGGCGGCCAATTTCGTATTGGGGAAGTCACCCATTTTGGGAAAATATAATTTTGAATTAAGGGGAAAGTTATCACCTAGATATTGTGTCCCAATCCATTATTGACCCTTGCATTTCTCCTCCTCATGGATCTGGAGCTTCCTGGGCATTTTCCTTCATGTTTTCCCTAAATTTCCTTCATTTCCATGGCTGGGAAACTTGTTTTTGTATTACTGAGTGAACATGTAGAAAATATTCATGATTTGGGGGTTCATGGAGGTCATTTTTCCCTTGTAATTCCCAAGAAAATGTTTCGAAATCATTTTTGGTTCCCAGGATGATTTGCCCCATTTTACCAATTTGTTTTTGGTTGCAAAACATTTTCCTTCATACCCAAAATTTGTATTTTGTTGTTTGGTGCATCCTTGTTTTGGTATGAAATACTTAGGAGTGGAAGAGGCCCAAAATTTTCTTGATAAACCTAGTGAAGAGAGGAACCTCACAGATAGATCAAGAGGGGCTGTAAAATATTCTATGCACGTCCTGAAGAGCACTGGAAGGGAAGGTATGGCATGCAGGACTGTGTAGCAATGGAGGGAATACTTCCTTGTGTTTGGTGTGTAGGTATTGTGTACTTAAAATCTAGATAGATCTCATACAAGTTTCCATAGATCTATGGTTGAGCTCACTAGCTTAGCAATTCTACCTTTCCACTACCTTAGCATCCTGATAAACCCAACTATACATTGGCTTGGTTGAGTTTTGATATGTTTTGGCTATGTGAGAGCCTATTTTTACCTAGTTCCTTGTGGGAATCATGCCCATATTGGGGGTGGTAGTGGTGCTGAGAGATTGATGAGCACATTGGCCTATGGTTGGGTGGAACGTTGCAGTGACATATCTATTTATGGGACATCTTATTTTCAAGATAAGTATTCTTTGTGAATTTAATCTCTGCAACTATATTTGTTTATGAATTATTATGAACATGATGTATGATTGAATGTAATTGATAATTTTATTTATTATACATTTGCATTTGTATGTATTTTATATTCAATGCATTTTAATTATTATGTTCATGGGGCTAGATCCTCGCTTAAGATGATCAATAGAGAAGCAGTTGAGTCGTGTTCTCTCTCTCAGTGAGTAGAGAGAAGGGGATGTGACACGAAACATACTCTTTCAAGAAAGTAACAACATTAGAATATGAAATCATGTTAATTCAACCATGGTCAGTTACAGCCATCGACAGGTTTTGACACCCACCAGAACTGCTTCCAGTGTCCATGGTCCTTGAATCAATGTTTTAATTATGAGGTAAAGGGTCAATAAACAAAGTTGCGCACTGTGTGATACACTTTGATCCATCCTCAATATGAGGGCACAAGTATGTCAGATGATTCCCCCCACAATTTTTTTAAGGGAATTTAACCTTGTTCTTAGGATTCTTGTCCACCTAAGAATTATCCATATTATTTTCATCATTTTTATTCTAATTCCTATTCCCACCCCATTTATTATTTCATCCCTTTCTTCAATTTATTACGGGTTGTTGGTTACCCTTCTGATATGATTACTACACTAAGTGTACATCCAATGACTAGGTGGGAGTGGAGAAGGTCGTAGCCTGTCTGGTCGCAGACTGATAAATAGAAAAATCTTGCATTTGATGTGTAACCTAGTCTATGACCTTGGTACTTGCGGAGCCAACAATACCATCGACATGTGGCCCAAGCTTGAAATTAGAATCAAAGTTCAACCATGGCATATTAGGGGTAATCTCATATAAAATACTAGATTGAGCATAGATCAAATCCAAATACTGAGCTATAAATATAGCCTATTCCTCATTACACATTCTGGATATCGAAACATCTTTTGTGATATAAGGAGATAAATTTTTCAAGAACCATTACAATAAAAACTTGGGCGGAATGTTGGCCTTAATCAACCTCTTTCATTGGCACCACTCTTGAATATGATAAAACATATGTGTGGCTTTATCCTATCGAAATTCCAACAAGATCTCTGTATCGATGTCATAACTTACAGGTAGTTAAAACTGGTCAAGAAAGGTCATGGATAAGTCATTAAAGTTTCGATAGGTGCCCCCAAGTAGCTCTATATACCATTTTACGGTAGGACCCATGAGCATGCATTGAAATAGTCATAAAAAAATAGATTCATGGTTCAATGAGTTTGAAGAGAACCATAGGTGGAAGGTAGTGACATGATCTCCAGGGTCCTCACCATTCTTACCTTGAAACTTTGGAATGTCCAAAGGAAGTTTAGAGGAAACAACTGGCCACATCGAATCATGATACACCAAATCATTGGTCAACTTTGAAAGGTTATGTAGGTTTAAAGTAGCCAAAAATGGAAACCTAGGTTGTTCCATAAGATTCCATGTCCCCTATAGAGGTTGGTGTTGATGTATTTGTAACTTCAGAATGTATTCACTTGTATATTTTATGTATTATACCCCGATGTTTATTCCGGGAAGTATCTGTAATGTAATTGAGTCATGTCATGCCCCGATGTTCCTATCAGGAGATGCAATAATGTAAACAAGTCATGTAAAGTCATATAGGGTAACCCTCCTTATTGATCAAGGGTTAAAGTCCTCACAATTATGGGGCCCTAGGGTTATTAGACTCTCCTAGAGAATTCAACCCTAGTGAGTTATTATCAAGTTGGGAATTAGTATAAATAGAGAGTGAGCCTCTCTATTTAACACACATTCACTCACACTCAATTGTAGTGCATAACTGAGAGAGAAAGAAGAAGTTGGGACAAGAGAGAGAGAGAGACTACTGCTGTTGGGAAATCATCTTACCGTTTTTGGGTTTTACTTTTGGTGTTGATTCTATTTCTAAGGAAGTTGCGGGGTTTTCTCCTTTATGGTTTCCCCGAGGAAAATATTTATGTCTATTATCTCTTATGTTTGATTGTTGTGCTTGTTATTCTCTTAATTAAAGATCCTAAGGTAATGCTATTCGAATGATAAAAATATAACATGGTATCAGAGCTAACCTAAGAAGAAGACACTGTGCAGCTACAGAAACTAGGGCTTCTTATTTTTTGGGTCTCTCTCCACAATCTATCAGGAAAAGGAGGCTAGGTTGAACCTCCATTGAAGGGTGCATATTTCTGTCGAAGCAGAATTTGATTTTGAGCATTTTCAGTTTTTGACCTACCACTACATCAAGAAATTAGGGATTTTCACTGAAGAAGAATTTTTGAGTGAGCCCGGGCTAGGATTGCTCTCCTCCTCAAAATTGAAGTTTAGAGACAAGAATTAATTTTTTTGGTTGGGTAGAACTCCAGCAAAGTCAAACCCTAATCTGCCCTATCAAAGAACACATTGAAGCAATGGATGAAGAAGTGGAGAATGCAGAAATTGTGATGACCACCTTGAATGGTCTACCTAGATCATGGGATTCCTTCATTCAAGGGATTTGTGCAAGAAATAATCTAGTCAATTTGAGTAGGCTGTGGGAAGAATGATCACAAGAAGAAGTTCGAATAATAGCCCTAGAAGAAAAAAATGGGAAGTGAAGATCAAGATCTCACAATACACCCGAAGAAAATTAGAAGAGACTTTCATCACCCCAAAGGTAAGTACTTCCACCAAAAAGATAACCCTAGAATATCTAACAGAGATTTATCTAAATTCAGATGCTATACATGTGATGAAAGAGGACACTTTGCCAGATATTGTTCTAGAAACAAAAATGGCTCTCACAAGAAGAAGGGAAATAAGAGAAGACATCATGCTCATACTGCAGAGGATGATGAACCTTACACAAAGAAAATCAAACAAGAAAGTGATGATTCTTCAAGTGAAGAAGAATATGTTATGATTTCTACTCTCATGGGAACTATTACACATGGAAGCAATGATTGGAATATAGACAGTGGAGCTTCCAAACATATGACAGGATTCAAAGAATCCTTTGTGAAACTATCTAAACATGAGTCACCTCACAAGGTGAAACTTGGGGATGACTACCAATATCCAATAAAAGGTAGTGGTGAATCCTCCTATAAGCTAGACTCTGGAAAGTCTATGAAGATGAATAATTTCCTGTTTGTACCAGGACTAAAGAAGAACCTCCTCTCCATATTTGCATTGGATACAAAAGGCATGAGGGTTGCATTTGTAGATGGCCAAGTTCTTATGTGGCATAAGGGAAATATTATTGATGAGGCAGTAGTGATTGAGGATCAAGAAGGAGGTCTATACAAATTGAAGGGCCAACCAAAAAAAGCTTTGGTTCATAACTCAGTAGATCCAAATGAAGTTTGGCATAGAAGGCTTGCACACATGCATTATAGAGCACTAACATTTGCAAGAAAATATGTTGAAGGTATTCCAAAAATACAAACAAAGCATGATGGTGTCTACAAAGGATGTGCAGAAGGAAATAATAAAAAGAAGACATTTCCAAGTAGAGAGATCAAGGAAAACTGAATCTTGGAAATCATCCACTCTGATGTATGCGGTCTGATGTCATCCAGTTCATTATGTGGGTATGTATACTATGTTTATTTCATTGATTATTTTTTTAGGAAGACATGGATATACTTCTTAAAGAACAAATATGAAGTATTTAGCAAGTTCAAGGAATTCAAAGCCTTGATCGAGAACCACACAAAAAAGAAGATCAAGACCTTTCGATCAAATAATGGCAAATAATTCACATCAAATGAATTCAAAGAGTTATGCAAAGATTCAGGGATTAAGAGGGATTTAACCCCTCCATATAATCCACAATAGAATGGGGTTGCAGAAAGGAAGAATAGAACAACCATGGAAGCTACAAGTTCCATGCTTCGTGAACAAGATATTCCCATGCATCTATGGGCAGAAGGTGCCAAAATAGTAGTATATGTATGAAACTGTACTCCAAATCGAGTACTCAAGAACAAGACACCTGAAGAATTATTTTTGGGAAAGAAACCAAAAGTCACCCATCTTATAATATTTGGATGTCCTATAAACATACACATTCCAAAAGAAAAGAGGACAAAGTTAGACCCTTCTAGAAATAAGGGTATATTTGTGGGATACAGTGAAATATTGAAAGCTTACAGAATATACTTCCTAGGATTCAAGAAGATCGACATAAGCAGAGATGTAACATTCGAAGAAGATTCAGCTTACAAAAACTCCAAAAAGAGACTAGTTGAAGACTCTAAATAAATAGAAGTACCTAGAATTCAAGATACAACTATAAACAATGCAAATCAAGATGAACATCCAGAAATAGAAGAACCCCAGGAACCTATAGATCCACCCCAAGAGAAGAATCCTCACAAGAGGAAACCTGCATGGGTACGAGAGGATATCCAAGGTGTAGAAAGATATGGGGATCCATAATAAATACACAAAGAGAGGAAAAGAACTAGGTACTGCTCTGTTTATGTGGCCCTACTATGTGACATTATTGATAAAGAACCTTCCAACTAAGAAGAAGCGGTAGAGAAGAAATAATGGAAGGATGTTATGATCAAGGAGTACCAGTCGATCATGAAGAATGATGTGTGGGATATTGTCCCTAGACTAGAGGGGAAGCCTGTCATAACTTCCAAGTGGATCTACAAGATCAAGCATGCTGCAAATGGAAGCATAGAGAAATATAAAGCAAGATTTGTGGCTCATGGCTTCTCCTAGAAAGAAGGAATAGATTATGAAGAAATTTTTTCACCTGTATCCAAATACACTTCCGTAAGATCAATAATTTCCCTGGCTGTAGTGATGAAATGGAAGATACACTAGATGGATGTCAAGACCACTTTCTTGAATGGTGTAGTGGAAGAGGAAGTGTATGTGGAGCAACCACTCGGTTTTGAGACACATGACAGGGAGAATCATGTGTGTAAATTGAATAAATCCTTATACGGTTTTAAACAGGCACCCAGGACATGGTACAACAGAACTAACAACTTCCTATCTAGTTTGGGCTTTACCAAGAGTAAAGTAGATTCCAACCTTTACTAGAAGGTTGAAAAAGGGAACCCAGTGATACTCCTACTATATGTAGATGATCTATTTGTAACAGGTGTGGATGGGTTGATTTCTAATACAAAGAGGAAGCTTGCTGCTGAGTTTGAGATGAAGGACTTGGGCATGATGCACTACTTTCTAGGCATGGAGGTGTGGCAAAATGGAGATGGAATATCCCTAGGATAAGGGAAGTATGCAGTAGAGATCCCGAAGAGGTTTAGGATGATGGACTGGAATGCCATGACCATGCCTATGGCATCAAACCTAAAGCTTTTAAGTGATGATTCATTAGAGTTAGTTGATCTCCCAAATGTAACAAGTATGTATTTCCTAAGAGAACACCCATAAGAAAACAAAGTTAGATGCAGATAAGTAGTGAGGGAGGATAATTGAACTCCCAAATGTAACAGGTATGTATTGTCTAGGAGAGGCCTAATACTCTCATACACTAAAAGTGGAGGTGTGTAACCAATTATAGTGGCCCTCATCTTCAACACATATAGTGACAATTCTGTCTGACCCCTACCTTTCTAGGACACTCAAAAAATAACCTCTACAAGTATCCCCTGTGATACCTAGTGTTGAGCCCCATTTTGTTACCCTTTTTGAGCTAAAAACCTTAGGTATTAACGCATATTTTGTTGTCATTTTGGCATCTTTGCATCACACAAACTACCATTTAGCTTCAGGTGTGATCTTATTTTGATTTATTTAAGATTGATTCATTCTTGATTAGTTTACTGTTTTAATGAGTAAATTCGATGATCAATTGATGTAACTGCTAACAAATGCATTCGTCGATTGCAGAGCATGATTTTTGGGAAAATTTGACATGCAGACACACATTAGTCTAGATATGGGCATAGCATATCCAGCTCGTCATTCAGCTCACCGAAACAACTACGTGATGGAACTTATTAATTCTCCAACATTTAAGCATAGAGAGACCTACAATTGTTGTTGTCCACATGCCAAAGTGATAGCACGAGCCTCGTTCTGGAAGTTTGCCAGCATTGACACCACGCCATTAGTTCACGCCAAAGAAGGGAAGCCTGTACGCCACCTCATGCCCGATGGAAACCAACTCGCGATAAGGGAGACGAATGAATATGTGTTGGAATTAAAGAAATGAATTGTAATAATGGTTGACTCATCCCAAAAGAGTAGTCAACCACTAAAGGGTCAACTTGCTCGCTTTCTCAAAACTATATATATAAGAATGCTTATATGCGAGAGGGGGTTAAACATAAGTAGTTTTTAGCTCAGCAAGTTTATGTAATTAAGACTGTGTTTATTTTTAATGGAAAGTTCTGTCATACTATCTACGATTATTTTCCATTAACTCTTAGCAAGCCGTGACTCTGTTTGCCGGGAGGCCCCCCTGCCAATCAAAGTTTTATATTTTCATATAGTCTCTTTCCTTTTTATGATTAGCATAATTTTGTTCATAGATTATTTGTGTAATTTCATTTCTGTAATTGTTTATATTGTTTCTTGTAACTTAGATTTCATTCTAGTCTTATGATGCTTCTAGTTTAGATTTCATTTTAATGTTATGATGCTTATATAGTCTTTTATTTTAAGTTGGCAACTGGTTGCATATAGATTAGATTGTAATTTCTTTTGTTACATTTCCAGTATATTAGACTAGATTGTAATCTCTTTTTAATGCATTTGCATATAGTTTAGACTTTAAATTCCTTTTGATGCATTTGCATATAGACTAGACTGTAATTCCTTTCCATATAGATTGCACCGTAAATTCCTTCTGATGCATTTGCATATAGACTAGATTGTAATTCCTTTCTATGTAGATTAGACTGTAAATTTTCTTTTGATGCATTTGCATATAAACTGGATTGTAATTCTTTTTTATTTATTTCTAGTTTATTATTTGATTCAATGGTAATAGATTAAATTTCTTTTAATACTGTAGAATTTAATCATAGTTAGTTTCAATTCCTTTAGTTCTTAGTATGTTCTGAATTTATTTAATCTCTAGTTTCCTTTCAAATCTTTAGGTAAAAATGCTTTTAAATTATGAATTGTATTATCTTGTAGGGTAAATAGGTTTGAGTTATGAATTGTAAATTGTATGTGAATTAGTTGTTAAATAGGTTTAAATTCCTGTATTTATATCCTAGTTATTACATGCATAGGTTAGCTGGCTGAAATCATCTAGACTAATCATTTTTAAAAAGTTTTAAGTATTTTTGTATAAAGACCGTCATACAGACATACTGTTTGTTTTGTTATATAGACTGCCATTTCAACATGTTGTTCATTCTTTCATCCAGTTCTTAGCATATTTTACATAGTTTAAGTCTGTTTTCTTCAGTTCTTTGAGCAGGTTTTGATTAGGATAGTTAGACAGTAATTATATTTCTTTTTCAGAGTATGTGATTAAACTATTCAGAGTATTTATTAATCCTTTAAGTCTTTTTACTATATGATTATATTAGCTTGAATTAATTATGTTTCTGTAGATGTGATTTAAATTTAATTATATCGATAATTTGGTAGATATATTGATAGGTCATAAATAGAATTTGTTCTTTTCAGTTGGATGGTTATTAAATAAGAATTTAGATCATCATCCGGTTTTATTATTGTTTATAAGTTAGGTCTTTTCCTTTGCATTTTTGATAAGTGTCCATGATATAAAGAACCATGTTTACCATTAGTTGCAACTGGACATTCCTTATTTTACATATTTTTGTAGAGGTAAAGTTAGAGTTAATTCCCTTTAGTTTCTATACCTCATTTGAAAGCCACTTTGACTCTCCTCCTACCCCTATTCCAGTCACTGTAAATGCTTACCCCCAAAACAATCCAAGAGAGTGGAATTAATTTGAATTTCCATGTATATTCTTAGTTATATCATTAGAGGAAATTTCAACTCAAAATGGGCCTAGAATTAATAAAATAATAGTTAAAATAATAAAATAATATTTATTAATTTTGGAGGAAGAAAAGAAAAAAACTACTTTTTTGTTTGTATTTTTGACATATATCCCAGTGTTATTAGTCAAATTTTGAACGGGAGAGCTTGTTGGATGTGGAATTAAATTCCACATCCAACGAGTACCCACTCGGCATACCTTTGATGGACCTCGCTACCCCAAAAAAAGAAATACCAGAAAAAATGTGATGATGATGTCATCATCACATTTTTTCAGGTATTTCTTGTTTTTTGGGTAGTGGGGTCTATCAAAGGTATGCCGAGTGGGTACTTGTTGGATGCAGAATTTAGTTCCACATCCAACGAGCTCTCTCGATCAAAATTTGAGTAAAAACACAGGGAGATATTTCGAAAATACAAACACAAAAAGTAGTTTTTTTTATGATACCTATCCCCAAATTTATATTAAAAAAGTGTTTAAGACCTATACGGTATTTCAAATTTAAAGAAATTTCATTGGCTAACACATGATGACATGGAATTTGAATCAAAGTTAAAATCCCATTTTGAGTTGAAATTTCCTCTAATAATTTTGGTTGACGTAATTTTGTAAATCTTCCTTTGTATAGTTAGTTTTCAAAGTTGTTTAAAGTAGTAGAATAGGTTTTAATGGATAGTTTGTTATCTTGTTTTTATTTTACATCAAGTATTTATAAAGTAGAGTAGTATAACTGGATACTACACTAGTCTAGTCTTCTAGCTTAATCTTCATGACTGTTGAATTCTTAGGAGTCTTTGTTTCTTATTTCAAAAAGATCTTTTGGTCTGCGTTTGTTAAAATATTTCCATGACACCTTAGGAATCCTTCTGCCTTCGCATATATTTTGTAGCAACTCCAAGCTTACAATCCCAGGTTGATAATTAAATATTAGGTAAACTATTCAAGACAATATTTTGTCCAACATTTTGGCGCCATTGTTGGGGAGTTGTTCTGTAAGGTAGAAAAATAGAGTTTGCTTATGAATTTTAGGGATAGGGTGGTGGCGGGGAAGTGGTAAGACGACAGGTAAGAACCTGCACATCTATTATAATAGGCCCCCCTAAACCCAATAGTAGTAAGTAGTCTAGGTTTTCCTTTAGTCTAGTTTTTCATGAATAGAGTCTAGATAGATAAGGATAGATAGGTTTCTTTTTCATTACACAACAAGGGGGAGGGGAAATGATAAGACACAAAGAAGACTTCACTACAAAATTTCCATAGTGTGACATACTGATGCATCCACTTTAGTGGGTCACCCGAAATCCTTTTTGTTCTTTTTTTTCCTACACAAGTGTGATCACTTTATGTAAATCTTGATTTATTCCTCTTAAGTGTGTTTAGAGTAGATAGTAAAATTTCGTTTAAATTTTAAATTAACTATTATGGGGACATAACTCCCCTCATTATTTACTTAGTGGAAATATACCAAAAGACACCTATAGGAAGTCATATTCCTGGAAACCTAAGGAGACTCTCTTAAGAGGTCTTATCAGGGAAGTCATGGACGATACTTCGACAGGAAAATTTGAGGATCTCGTTCTTCAAAAAAATTCTAGGGATCAGTTATTAAAAACCTCTAAGCATCCCAATACAACTTCTTCTGTAGTAGGAGACCCAAAATTTGATGACCCTATCCAAATAAAATCACTCCTCGACAACTCTGTAATTTCACAAATTGAAACATCCAAAGTAGAGTCTACTTCTCCTATAGGGTCCAATAGGAGTATGGCCAATGGGAGGAAGATCTCCCCTGAAAAAGGACACTGGGAGACCTCAGTCTCACCTCAGAAAAAGCCTCCTTTTAGCAACACAACTCACCCAAACAAAAAGAAAGAAGAGTCATCAGTAAGGACCATCTTCTATTCAAAATGTAAAGCTAAACATCTCCAACAAGAATGTCCATTCAAAATTTCCACATGTCATATTTGTACAGGAAATCATATTTTGCCTCAGGGGACCAGGGTGAACCTTGCTAGAATAGAATATGATCCTCCCTCCCTGAACACTCTTCCTCCTTTTCCTGATTCTTAAAAGTTACTTTGGGTTGTCATCATTTGTATAAATGTAGATATGTTTTTCAAATAAACAAGAGTCATGTCTAATTCTAGGAGACTCTTCTTCTATGTTTTTAAATAAAACCAATCATCTAATAAATGGTTTTGAAAATTTAATTATAGGTGGGTCTTTTCTATAAGACATTATCTAAAAAGTGCTCTAAAAACACTAGTTGTGATTCTGAAATTTGATTCTTAGACCATTTATTTTAAATGATTTTTTACGATGGTTTGATTCAGATATGTACATTCTTGATTACTTTAAGAAAGTGCTCATAAGAATTATTTCAATCATCATGTTCTTTAAAGATTTTTTTACCTAGGGATTACTAGCACATCTACACTTGTTATCAAAACTTGACTCTTAAAATATTTTTGAAAACACTCTAGGATAAGTGGAATTTCTGCTTATGGGGAACGTTATATTTTATAAAGAAAACAGACTAAAAGGCCCAAGAACACCTTTGAGTTATTCTATTTTGACATTATCTATGATTAAGGCCATTTTATAAAAATAAATAAAAAATTACTCATGTGTTTAGCAAGGCTTAGCACACTCTAGTACCAATTGAATTCCTATCTTTGCGACAAGGAAAACCTGCCGGGGTACTGAACAGGCCTGCTGGTAGCTGGTCAATGCTAAGTAACAATCTAGGAATAATGAAATTCTATAAATGAAAGTAAACCCATTGGGGTACTGAACAAGCTCACTGGAAATGGGGCTATGCTTGCATGGTACCAAGATAAACCCGTCGGGGTAGTGAACAGGCTTGTTGGCAGCGGGGCAATATCAGGTAAAAGAGATTTGGTTAATGCACCTCTAGGAACATGTGTTAAAAATCAAATATGTTTAGGCCTATTTTTTTTATGTCATTAAAGAATCATTGTAAGATGGATTTGGATCTGATAATCTAAATTCAATCAATAACTAGGATCTATTTTTCCTAGTTATGGGACTCATAGTAGTAGATTCTTACAAATTCGTTGGTAAGTTCAATTTTTTTTAGGTGGACAGATATCTTTACAACAAGGCAAGGATATCTATTTTCCCTATGATTCTTCCCTTATTTCTTCATTACATGGTAAAAAATGAATTTGCATATTTGAGCACTATATATATATATATATATATATATGAATCCTTCCATGCATGTGTTAATTTTTCCTTTCTTTTAGCTTCCTATAACAGCATGACTAGACTTTCTTATCTTATTTTGGAAACTGCTAAATTTTCTTTTATGGCTTGCAGACACACCATATCTTTGGTTTGGGGGGGAGTATCAGAATGTCTCTCCTTTTTATTAAAATGATGATTTATTTCTCTAAAAATTATGGAAGTATAATTCAAAGGACCAAAGTAATTGTTTGATGCAATCTCCCTGTAGTTCGAAGCTTAGAAAAATCTATGATTCACAATAGCCTGATTTGATCAAGCAAAACTTATTTTCTTACAGGAAATTTATATGAAGGAAATATGAAGGATTATACAAAGGATCATATGAAGTGTTGAATAATGGCTTGAATGAAAAAAAAAATCATGTTCTGAATACGCACGATGATCTTTTTCCTATGATTAAAGTTAGCTTAATTTCTGACTTAGCTGAGTCATATCATCATTATTAAAAATCATATCCATAAGGGTACTTTTTACTAAATTTCGACCCATGAATTGGTATGATCTCGATCTAATATGATTTTGTTTTATCCTCATATAGGCTTGAAAATATCTTAGGGTACTTTCTAATCATTACTATGCTGTCATCATCTCATCTCATTTTTCATTCACATGTATAAACTACTAAATATATTTCATTCATATGCATAAGCTGTTAGATGATCAATCTTCTTGTTAAAATTAAGATTATGGTAATGAGTATGGTCATATGTTTGCATTAATTTTGATGTTCAACCTGTCCAAAGTTTACTTTGGACAGGGTTGAATGAACTAAAACCTTATGAACTCATTAGAAGTTGCATTTTGACAGCACACATTTTAAGGGTTGTCATAATGGAACGGTCATCCAAAATACATCGAGCTGGTTGCACGATCATTTGATCGGCTGAATGTGGCATGTTATTAAATTAATATGATTCAAATCATTTCCATTGTTTCCGTATGAACGTTACTACTATAGAAGCCTATTGCCAGCTTTTTCCCCATATTTCTCGTAGAGCCCTGTTTCATCACCTTGGCTTCACCATGCCAAACCATTTCAAACCAGAGAGTTATCAGGACCTCTTCTAGATACCCAAATTTAGAGACTGTCATGAAATATTCTTTCACGTAGGATGGAACCCTTTTCTACATTAGTTACAGGGATTTGACGAGGAAATCTCATTACTGTTCACAATGGGCTTTGATGGGATAGAAGAAAGGGCCATCCATTAGGTTTTTTAGGTCACTGAGGAGTCAATAGCCTGGGCCACCAAGCTTCCCCGAGAGGGGGAATGTTGGCACAAGCATTGGTTCATCCCTAGAGCATTGCACAATTTCGCATTGAAACCTTAATGTCATCATGTATCCGGAAGCAAAGGATATCATCACAGTTGGATCAAACCAAAATATCTCAATCGATTGACAGTTATTATCCACCTAGTCACCTGCAAAGGTAAGTTCAGCATTTTTAAATCTTGTCATCTGCATCTATTGGCTCACTTTGTGGATCAGAAATACCTAAATTTCCCATTTTTATTTCTGTAGAGTCTTGAAAAAATTTCTAATTTGGTTCAGAAGAACACCCTCCATCCCAAAAACATCCTATACCACCATAGCATCATAAAACTTCTCATCCTCAATCAACTTAAAGAACAAAACCAGACATGGGATACTTTCATTTTCAATGTCCTTAACCCTCATTTGAATATTCACAAGCACCCCCGATATTCTCATGGCCAAGAGTCTAGTCCATCTCCATCAACAGGGAAGAAAAACCCTAACATAGTTCATCTAAATGATGATGTATCAGGGGAAATCCCATCTACACGGTCTTCCCCTGTTGTTCATGCTGAATTCATAACTTTGTCACGACCCCATATTAAGAAACAAAAGGTGGAATTTGCATAGACCAATAATCAACCCCATGTCTAGCCCTTGGTATAGTCAAGCATCCAACCTGACATACAAAGAGACCATCCAGATAGTCCGACTGAAACACATATGCCTGACCCAGATTCGCCTTCATACGCGTTAGCTAACCTTTCAATCGATTTGTTGAAAGACATTGCTCATGAAGATGTTTCTACACCCGTTCAAGATTTAAACCATGATAGTCAAGTTCCAAGTGTCGATGTTGAAGTGCCGACCAAAGAAGAGTCCCCGAAACCATGTCAACCATTGCAGCCAGTAGTAGAATAGCTAACCTCTGAGTTGACACAGTCAACAAAACATAATGAAGCGCATGTCAAATTAATCTCAGAGCTTCGAGAGGAAAATACACTGTTACAACTACAGATTAAGGCTATGGAAGGTCTTCATAAGACTGTCAGTATAGCATAAAGGGATCAGCATGCAAGTCGTTCTCTCTTGAAAGCACAAATTAAAAAGCTTAAGTATAAGACACCTGCTTCGTTAAAAGGGTTGAAGGCAGCTGCTAGCACAACTCTGCCTTCTTCCCAGTGATATATGTTACTTTGTACTAGTGGGACCTGGCATCCTTTTGGTTTTGGGGTATGTTGAGCCCCATTTTGTTACCCTTTTTGAGATAAAAACCTTAGGCATTAATGCATATTTTGTTGTCATTTTGGTGTCTTTGCATCACACAGACTACCATTCAGCTTCAGGTATGATCTTATTTTGATTTATTTAAGATTGATTCATTCTTGATTACTTTACTATTTTAATGAGTAAATTCGATGATTAATTGATATAACTACTAACAAATGCATTCATCGATTGAAAAGCATGATTTTTGGGGGAATTTGACATGTAGACACACATTCAGCTAGATATGCGCATAGCATATCTAGCTTGTCATTCAGCTCGCTGAAACAACTGCACGATGGAACTAATTGATTCTTCAGAATTTAAGCATAGAGCGACCTACAATTTTTGTTGTCCACATGCCGAAG
>LPNX010158686.1:145003-158033 GCA_001517045.1 Pseudotsuga menziesii | reverse complement strand
GGGGGGGTTAAGCAGAAGTAGTTTTTAACTCATCAAGTTTTTAACTATGATCATGTTCCATTAATGCTTAGCAGGAGATGACTCTATTTGTTGGGAGGCCCCCCCGCCAATCAGAGTTTTATATTTTCGTATAGTCTCTTTCCTTTTTATGATTAGCATAATTTTGTTCATAGATTATTTATGTAATTTCATTTCTGTAATTGTTTATATTGTTTCCTGTAACTTAAATTTCATTCCAGTCTTATGATTCTTGTAGTTTAGATTTCCTTTTAATGTTATGATTCTTATATAGTCTTTTATTTTAAGTTAGCAACCGGTTCCATATAGATTAGATTGTAATTTCTTTTGTTGCATTTCTAGTTTATTGTTTGATTCAATGGTAATAGATTAAATTTCTTTTAATATCATAGAATTTAATCATAGTTAGTTTCAATTCCATTAGTTCTTAGTATGTTCTGAATTTATTTAATCTCTAGTCTCCTTTTGAATATTTAGGTAAAAATGCTTTTAAATTGTGAATTCTATTATCTTGTAGGGTAAATAGGTTTGAGTTATGAATTGTAAATTATATGTGAATTAGTTGTTAAATAGGTTTAAATTCCTGTATTTACATCCTAGTTATTACATGCATAGTTCAGCTAGCCGAAATCATCTAGACTAATGAATTTTTCAAAGTTTTAAGTATTTTTGTATACAGACAGACTATTTGGTTTGTTATACAGACTGCCATTTCAACCTGTTGTTTAGTCTTTCATCCAGTTCTTAGCATATTTTACATAGTTTAAGTCTGTTTTCTTCAGTTCTTTGAGTAGGTTTTGATTAGGATAGTAAGACATTAACTATATTTCTTTTTCAGAGTATGTGATTAAATTATTTAGAGTATTTATTAAGCCTTTAAGTGTTTTTACTATATGATTATATTAGCTTGAATTAATTCTATTTCTATACATGTAATTTAAAGTTAACTATATTGATAATCTGGTAGATATATTGATAGGTCATAAATAGAAGTTGTTCTGTTTAGTTAGATGGTTATTAAATAAGAATTTATATCATCGTCAGGTTTTCTTTTTGTTTATAAGTGAGGTATTTTCCTTTTCATTTTTGATAAGTGTCTGTGATATAAAGAACCATGTTTACCATTACTTGCAACAGGACATTCCTTAGTTTACATATTTTCATAGAGGTAAAGTTAGACTTAATTCCCTTTAGTTTCTATACCTCATTTGAAAGCCACTTTGAATGTCCTCCTACCCCTATCCCAGTCATTGTAAATGCTTACCCTCAAAATAATCCAGGAGAGTGGAATTAGTCTAAATTTCCATGTATATCCTTAGTTATATATTATGGTTGACGTAATTCTGTAAATCTTCCTTTGTATAGTTAGTTTTCAAAGTTGTTTAGAGTAGTAGAATAGGTTTTAAGGGATAGTTTGTTATCTTGTTTTTATTTTGCATGAAATATGTATAAAGTAGAGTAGTATAACTAGATACTACACTAGTCTAGTATTCTAGCTTAATATTCTTGACTATTGAATTATTAGGAGTCTTTGTTTCTTATTTCAAAAATATCTTTTGATATGTGTTTGTTAAAATATTTCCACGACACCTTAGGAATCCTTTTTCCTTCGCATATATTTTGTAGCAACTCCAAGCTTACAATCCCCATTCGATAATTAAATATTAGGTAAACTATTCAAGACAATATTTTTCCCAACACCTAGGTAAGGAAACTAAGGTCAACCAAATATAAATAATGCTCAGGAGTACAGTCGTAGGTGGGATCTATCGTATGGGAAGGGTAGCAAATCCTGAAGCTCGAAAGAACCAAAGGTAGCTAAAAATCCCCCAAATACGAATAAGATATTGGAAATATATCCAACGCTCAACATAAAGTGGTAAGGGATTATCGCCACCACAAACATGTGTGTTTCCTCATGCTTAACAATTATGTAAGAGGAGCTTCCTGAGAATACTAATTATACCAAATATTTCACTTATCACCTAGACAAACACCTAGTTTTTTTATTTCATAGTCTTGGAAATATTTACTCATGACCCCTTATTCCAAGCCTCTACAATCCTAAGCTTGTTGGTGCACCTCTATCAAATAAAAATGTGTAATCAATTTTAATTTAAGCACTAATTTTAAGGCTGTGATTACTCAAGGGTAATGAACGTGGAACTAGTGAAGTTATGACTTGAAAATGTAGTAAATATGCATGCCTAAAAAACAATGCCACGTGCAACTTGTTTTTAACTAGGAAAAAGGGGGTACGCCACTACATGCAATGCAAAAATTTCCTTTCAAATTCCCATGCAATCATTCCTACATGAAAATATTATCATTAATTCCATTTAAACAAACGTAATGCAAGTACCAAATCAATGCAATCCACAATGCAATAAAGATGCAAAGATAAAATAGTTTTGTATTTTCAATATAGATGCAATGGAAATGCAAATAAAAAGACCATACAAAATCCTAGACCTCGCAGCAAGAAGAAAAAAATCCAAGCAAGACACTGAGCCCAAGAAGGCCAATGCACTAATAATAAAACCCAAAGGAGATAAAAAAGAATAAATTTCAAATAAATTCAATGAAAAAGATGTCTCTGGTCACAACAAAGGTAGTCAATAGGTAGCACAAGGACTAAGGAAGACTCAACAATATTCACAACCCACCCATAAACTCCACGCATCCAAATATCAAGCACAAAGAGAGATGTGCATGATTGTTCAAGGACTAGTAGCATATGTACACGGTTGTATGTATTGCATCCTATGTATATACACGATTGTAAGTTCTATGACCTAGGTATACAAAGGAAAAGGTGGTTAAAAATAAGCTAAGACTAAAATTACTTCAAGGGGCTACCAATAACTCAACCAACCATTGAACACGACATATAAACATAGATAAGAAGAGAGCAAATCAAGCCAATCATGCACCGAAATCCCAATGAAAAGTAAATACCTTGTGTGGTCACCAATTCTGCTACGGAGAAGATATCCTATGGATTGGGTGGACCACAACAGAAAGGATGACACTAGAAATAAACCCATTTCCAAACATGCTAAATATACAAGAAAAACTAACTCTAAGGGACCAAAGGGGTGTACCTTATTCCAGACATTCAAAGTCAATCCTCATTGTGCTTTCAATCAAACTTGTACCCACACATTTCCCTCAAAAATAACAAGATATACAAGCATGATATATGTAAAACGTTAGATTCTAATCTAGCATGTTATATTCCAATATACAATCAAAGTAATTACATCCATGAGTAAAAATTATTTATAATTACAGATGGAATGGATCATAAATGGATATTTCTATCAGTATGAACAAAGATAAATATGACAAACTCTATCGATACCTCATTGAAATCAAGAAATTGAGTCCCTCCACCTAGTTCTTCACCTCTTCAATCCTCAATACAAAGGAAATATCACAAATATAAAATAAATCTTGGGAAATAACACTAATGGTTGCTTGAAGGACAAAGGGATGCAAACTCAAGTACATAAGAATGCAACACAATTCCACTATAGTATATTTTCTCTCGAAGTTATCCTCCTCTAATGCTTCATAGTATCTCAATATATATCCCTTCATTAGGAGGTGAGGGGTCGAAGTGGAGCATTTCTTGGCACATGGAACTCCAAGGGACAAGTCCTTCATTACTTGGTAGGGGAAAACTCCAAATATCTTTTTTGCACATTTCTTGATGTATGCGGGTGACAATGGTGCAAGATGCATATATAGGGGTTGTGGACTTATGACCAGTGTATGTAATTAAAAATGTATTTTAAGGAGTTTCACTGGAGCATCAGGGTCATAGTGAGCAAAAAGAGGTAAAAGGAGTCAGCACAGGGACAGGGATAGGCCATGAAAGCATGATGTATCAGAAGCTTCATACCGTGGATTTAAATATGACTAGGCTAAGAAATTCATTGAATAAATTGTCATCCATTAAGAAAATGAGCAAGTTTGTTGACTTGAAATCCTTATAGTAGTAGGTTGCTAAATTGCGAACACAAGAACAATTCCAAATCGAATGTGTCGCATAACTTCAAGTTGAAGCAAAACAAGTTACATGGACCGTCCATGCATTCTACAAGAAGGTGCTACAGGTGCTAGAAGTGACAGAGGTGGAAACATCAAAACCTATGCGTTCCGAACTTGTGGAAAATATTGATAAATTCAAAGAAGACATTTAGGGACAAGCAGAAGAAGTGGTGAAAATCAGTCAAAATTTCATAATAAACTCGACATGATAGATATTTTTGGATGAAGTGGGTCAGGATGAGACACAAGTGATTGTTGGGGCCTATTGTCCCTATGAAAGTGCATAAGAGTTTTGATCGGAAGTTTGAATAATCTGGTCCTAAGGTGAACAAGGCTATGATATAATTGGAGAGAGTAAGTCGAATCCGGAAATTCGACATGTTTTTGAGGAAACACTAAACGTAAATGAGTTAAGTTAGAAAAGTAGTCTATTTTTTGGAATGGGAATGAATGTAAATTATCCTGATATGTCCTTTATAAATGTAAAAGGATTTCTTAGGTTAAGAAAAAGAACCAGTCGACTGTCAATTGAGAACTAGTTGACAGTTGGAAGAAAAGATGGAGAAATTTTTTTTAAGGTCGATCCATAAGCTGTATGCAAAGGTTCCTTTCATGTTTTTTATGTTTATACATGAAAGAAAGAGGTTAGTTTGTATCATAAAATATGAGAGCATGATAAATACATAGGAAACTCATCCATTGTAACAAGATATTGAGAGATGTCTATAGGATGTGTGTGTAGACCAAAAGTGGTTTAAACGCGATTCATGCCAGATGAAGAGTTATTTTGTCGTTTTTTCTGTATGGGTTTCCACGTTAAATCTATGTGACTATAATGTCTATTTATATTATGTGTGAATATTTATGATTTTTCTGCAACTGATATTTATATAATACTGTGGAATGTCAATAATAACTATGGTAGACATGATTTACATCTATATTTTTTATATGTTGTGTATGTGTCAATGGATCACTATTCTTTATATGTTGTGTATGTGTCTATGGTTTTCAATCTATCTACTTCGATTGATCAGTTTATGTAATTTTTCCATGAATAAATCCCCTTCTATAGCTACAAAATCCTGATACTCACAGTCCCCATTGGCATCATGGGTGAGACCTCACTTGTGTTGCAGGTGTTGCTGAGAGATTTATACTCTTTCAGTCTGGTTCCTTCGGTTAGTGGAATCGAACCCAACATGAATTACTTCTTGATTTCCTCCGTCTCTCAATAATGTTTGCTCATTTAACTGCATGTTTCAGAGCATTTCTCTCTTTATCAGTTTTTTCCAGCTTATGTATTTTCACTAGCTACACACATTATCCTTATTTTCCTCAAATTGGCACCCAACAATATGGTCTCACTTACCACTTAGCATATTCACTCACAATAGAAGAAACTTGCTCAATATCAAGAACTTTATGGTTAATTCCTTCTATATGGCTATGCAGTTATGTTATAAATCTCTATGACCATTATGGATCTTTTTCATAGAAAAGATGTGGGTTGTCACATGCAATAGCTTCTTGTCTATAAGGTACCGCTTTTAGCTAGGATATAACATAACACGTTTGACAAGTTTATCATCTATCTTATATTGTTACAATCACTATCATGGATAATTATATAGACTAATGTAAAGTCACAAACTCGCACAATACATTTCTCATAGAATACTTTGTAAATGAGAATGATTTATCCCAACAAAATATATATGTTATTCATACAACAAATTTAAACTTTAAACTTCTATTAGCATAATCTCGCATTTCAATTCCCATAGAATACTATATAAGTGAGAATCCTTTAGACATTAACAAAATATATATTTCATTCATACAAGAAGTTTGAACTTTTATCTGCTATTAGTATAACCTCACATTGCATTGAATCTCATAGAATGTTGTGTAAATCCAGAGGGGGGTAGTGTATGTACACCTATGTAGACTTTAACAGTTAAATCGCTGCGCAGAGGGGGGTCCCTTGTCCCACAAACAAGGGGGTCTCATACACCAATTTGGTGTCTTGCTTGGCAGTGACCTTAAAAATAGATTATTATTATTATTATTAAATGGGAACAATTTAACCCAAATTTTTTTTTTTTTATTCTTATAACAAATTTGAACTTTTAACTACTATTAGCATAAATTGTTATACTTTTTTATGAATAGTACTGAAAGGGAATTAATTACCCATGTAGTCTTAGTATGTTCCTGATGGGGGACAATATAGTTTTCACAAAGGTGGTATTATTCATGTCGATGGAAGTATATTATTTGTATTTCTAAAGTCAATAATATAGTATGAAAGTTTTAGATTACATTATTAACTATTTTTATTAAATGGGATTGGCTCATACAGATGTTCTCAGCCTTGTAAAATGGTGCCCAACACGTGGCGGGTGGGTTTAGATCATCATGCATTTATTAAGATTATGGAACTGCAAGAGCTCATTAATTAAGACCACTTTCAGGTGCTGAGCAGGTCATGTCATGGTAAGGAGAGGCCTACTTTATTGATCAGTACAAATATCATATTGTTCATGGCGATCTACAGTTAATGGTGGTGTATTAGTAGGGAACCATTGTTGAAAGATGTAACAGAATCCATGCCTTAAAACTCAAAACAAACCCTAATCTTATACCACATAAAAGATAGCCATGGTACCTCGAAACCTTTAACGAATCTCTTAGGGTTACTTGTCCAGTTATGCTAACAAAAAAAAAAAATTATGTTGGAGATATTTGATAGTGGATTTATTGTTGCTTTGAATTTCTATGTGTTTAGTTTCAATTTGTGAGTTTAATAGTGGAAGTTGGTGCGTGTTTCATATAGCCTTAGTTTTGCTACATAAACCTTGAGTTATAGAAATGACTGGTTGTTCCATTTAGGATCGAGTTTATAAGAATCCTATTTGCAATTATTTATATGCTACTCTTATTTTTTGCTATGTGGCTGGTTCATTCTTATTTCAATTCACGAAACTCAATAATAAATGTGATTACTAAAACTCTTTCCTAATATTATTTCACCATCTTTCTTTAATGTCTCTAGTAGCATTCCCTTTCTTAAGATAACTAGGGATTTATATATATAGGAAATGGAACATGGATTACATATTGTCATGGGTTCACAACCTACAAACTAAAACCTAGTCACCAAATGCTAAATTAATTAATACCATAAATTAATTAAAATGCTCAAAAAATAGTTTTTGTTTAGATTTATCAGTTTGAGACTAATGCTTTCATAGAAGATTATGATGAGCTCAAACCGCTTGACCAAAATTCCTGGTTTTGGTGTCCATTAAACCACAACAATTTTCACTCAGGAATGTTTTATTTTGTAGGTTATGTTCAAGTTCTTACATAATAACAATGCAAATTCTTAATTAAAACCCAACTATCCAATCCTAAAATATGATCAGAAACATATAGAGAACAACATATTTTAATTCGCAGCATGGATTTACCTTGACATATCCAGGTCCATCCATTTTTACATAGGATATGCAAAATGTTGAAATCCATTAATCTCTACACCGAATTTATGTAATAAATATTGAGAAATTTCAAAAACCAAAATTCCAAATTCATTTGATTATTTGCAACATTTATTTTGTCACTAGCTTATATTAGAATTGTTGTATGTATATTTATTCTCATTTATTTAATTACAACATTTATTTTGTCACCAACTTAGATTAGAATTTTTTTAAGTATATTTATTCTCATTAAAAATTAGAACATGTTAGTTATTCATCCGTTTTAAATATTAAATACTAATAGTGTATGCATATCCATTGATTTCTATGTTTCTCCAACATATTTTTTCCTATGAATTATATGAAGTTCTGATCACTATGAAGCATGAAGACACAAATGAAAAATTGGAGCCTCCAATAAAAATGAATGTTGATCAATAAAATAATTTGAAATGAATGTTGATTAATAAAATAATTTATTTTATCAAGCATTAGAGAGATAAATAAATGTTCATTGATAAATTAAAATAAAATCTAAATAAATGAATGTTCAAATCTTCTTGCCAATGAAGTGATTGGTTGAAAATTGTCATTATTACAAAATTACTAATTTACTATCAAGTTACGCTGCAATGGCATGTAGCAATGTCGGAGACATTGCCACCACTTAGTGGCTCTTGTTTATTATGTACATATAATCAGTATAATTTTTATAAAAATAAACTTATAATAAATCAAAACAGCATTTATATTTTAAAAAATAGATTTTAATATATAAAACTAAATTTGAATTAATGTAACATTACACCAAAAGTGTAAAATCGAATGAATTAAATTAGATTAAAAATAATTATGGTTGAATGAAATATTAAAGAAACTACTCTCTCATATTAATATATTATGTATATCACATAAATTATCTAAAAGAAAATGCACTAAGAAATGAAAGTTTCAAAAATGCTCCTAGAAATGAAAGTTTCAAATGTGAATGGTCACTGAAATGTTATGAATGGAAAGTTTTTGGTTTTTGTTGTTAATTGTATGATAAATAAAATGTTAATGGTATGTGAAATGCTATGAACATATGGGTAGAATAGAAAGTTTTTTTTGTGATAAGCTTTTGTTGTTAATTGTATGTTTAATAAAATGTTATAAATAAATTAATATATAAATTTAGAAATAGATAAATTGCATTAAGTATAGCTAGAATAAAGTTAAATATTAACATTATTTATAAAAAAAAAAATTTAAGTTTTATTGATAAGTTTTCAAATTAAGATATCTTTTAAATTTATTTGATTTTTTGTTTTTTATTTAATGGAGAATAGATGATAAAATGGTATATATTGGTAAACATGTTTTTAGAAAACTTTTTTAATAAATATTATATAAATTTAAAATAACATTAATATTGAAAATTAAATATTTTAAGTTGTTTTTAGTATAGAGTGAAAAACAAATATTTTAATAAATATATAAAATCTAATACATAGAATTTTTTATTTTTGTATTTATATAAATACAAAATGTTTCTAAGATTGGAAAAATAAGATATTAAAATTTAATTAATTAAATATAATAATTTATTAAAAAATATTTATTTCTTAAATCATTTTTATTTAAATATATAATTATTCATATTGATGTGTTTATCAAAAATTGTTTGAGCCAAAGCTTTGATACTATTAAAAGTAATTTAATATATTTTTCCAATTTATAAAAATTGACATAATAGATGTTAATTGACATATTAAAGAAAAAAAATCACTAAAATTTTTAGAACTTGGATTTGTATTATATAATCAATTTTTTAAAAAATATATAAAGTTAACTTTTTACAAATTTAGAGATTTGTAAATTTTAGAATTCTTATTACCAATATCAATGGAATTGGACAAATATTGATAAGTGGATCCCATCATTAACTTGACTCTCTATGTACTCTACGATACATATAGCAATGATTTTCCTCAAATTATTTTGGCTAGTATCCTATAAAAAGATCAATTTAATAAAAAAATAAAAATAAAAATAAAACAACATTAATTTTGAAAATAAAGTATGACAACGAAAGCTTTAATAAGCACATCAAATCAAAGATCTACACAAATGTTTAATAATTTTTTTTAAAACTTAAATAATTGAAAAATATATATACGCCTTATCATTCCAATTATAGCCATAATCACATTTAGTAATTAATAATAATAAAAATTCCACAGAAAAAAATCGTAACTTTATTAAAAAGTTACATTCATCAGATAGGCCACTATCTTTATTAGATCAGTGTCCATTTCCTCAAAATGTATAGCATAAAAAATGCATATTACAATAGGTAATATTTGATTTGTAATCAAATAATATCGCTCCACATATTCAATAGATAGTTACTCTACCTTCAAAAAGAAAATAGTATAAACCCATTCATTACAACCAATAGCCATGCATCAAAAACTATGATAGATTTGTATATCATCTAATTCAGTTTTTATAAACATTCAAATAACTGTCAAACAAAACTAACATATGGCTGTCATATACTGACATATAAATGTAACCGTAAACAAGAAATCATCAATATGAGCCTGTCCAGAAAAACTGTATGAACTTGTCACTACTGTCCACATTGTTCAGTAACAACTAATCTGTCCCAAAAGTACTATCCAAAAACTAGCATAACAGACTCAGAAAAACATAGTCAAAACAACATCATTAACTGTCAAGAAAAAAATATGGATCAATGTAGTGCTCCAAAGTCTTTTGAAAAACCCCTCCTCCAGGAAAAAAAGATGGATCAATTTAGTAATTAATAATTTGACTAAGTGTTTAGTGAGTTGTCTTAAACTTAAATAATTAACGAATGTATTTGCACTTAAATGATTACAAATATAGTGAACGTTGCATTTATGAAATACTATATGTAGATCACCTAACCTTAAATCTAACAATCCTCGTGGACTATTTATTCACCGACAAATGTTGTATAATAAATGTCATTTGACTTTTATAGAATTAGTAACTTAATATTAACCACTCATTAAACTATAGAGACCTAGTAAGAATAATTTATAAATCACTTTAATGATCAATATAAGATTAAGCGCTATGACACTGAAAAAATTAACTCTAAAATTGATATTTAATTTATTTTTATATTTTACTCAAAAAATTATAAAAACAAATAGGTTTTAGTTAAAATTTAAATTTAAAACTAGTTTCAATATTCTATTAATAGCAATTTGTCATACATATAGAAATAGTTATCTTTTTTCATATCTATACTACAATATTAAAACAATAGAACTCCAAATTTATATTCATATTTTCAATTATTTCTTAAATAAATAATTATAAAATCAATTTCTATTAATATAGATTATTATCTGTTTGAATATATAAACATTGTAATCCTTGAAGTCCAAGTTTATATTCACATCTTTAATTGTTTCTTAAATAAATAATCATAAAATTAAATTTTATTAATTAAATTATTATTTATTTGAAGATATATTGTGCTCAATGTATTTTTATAAATTTAAATAAAATTATTATTAAATAACGAATATGATTATTTCTAAAAAAATATTTATTATATTATTTTTATTTATAATAATTTAATGTATTTGCTTATAATTTGTAATAAAATAAATTTATTTTATTTTATAATTCATTAATAAAAAGTTCAACATTTTAATGATATTTTTGTATTATTTTTTATATATTGTTTTTAATAAAAGAAATTAATAAATGACAAATTTATAAATATATAATTGTAATACTTTTTCAATAATGAAATTTAAATATATAGCCTTATTTTTATGGCAAAATTGAATGAAAGATTTATTTTTATTTTTTATGTAAAAGTTTAAGTACATAATCATTACAGTTCATTTTTGGAATGTTGGTACATTCTCAAAATTTTAAATTATTGATATCTTTTGTTTTTATTTTCAAAATCTTCAAAGATTTTCTATAATGACACGAGAGAATGAATTTGATCTCTTTGACTTTTAAAATGTTTCCATGTAACATACAAAATTGTGTTATGTAAAAGTTTATTTTATTTTTTATAAAAATATATAAATATAATTATAAAAAAAATATAAAAAAATGTTTTTTTATAGAAAAGTATATAAAAATTAATTTTGAATAACTGTAATAAAATAGTTATATTTTATTATTGTATCGAGAAAAGTGAGGTGCTCTTAGTTTAGTATGGGGGAGATCTTGTCATGTTAGTTACGTTATGCTATAGCCTATATAAAAAAAAATTATGTTAACCAACATAAATAAAAATAAATAAATAAATTATATTGTGGATTCATAAATTTATGTCCGCTAAAACAAAAAAGAATATAGAGAAAAACATGTGCCTAATTTATCAAATAATAAAACTAAATGAAAAGTAATTAAAAGATCCATGTTAAACCCAGATTTACCAAATACTAAAGGGATCAAAATATTTAAGGTATAATTTTTTATGAACATTTAAAAATTTGAGATAAAAATAACTTACACCTAAAGAAAGCGGATCCCTCTCGGTGCTTTTTAGATCAGGATTAAGATGGATCTATGCCGGTTATTTTTTTAATATATGATATTAACAGGTAAAATTTACTTGTATGATATGTCACTAGCACAAGCAGTTTCATATGTCAACATGCCACCTTATTCACATTAATTTTACTTTGTAAATCCAACCAAAAGCATAAAAATGAATGACAATCACCAAAGAAGCAGTGTCTAAATAGGTTGTCCTTAATCATTTGATAAGAGTGACCTATGTTGCTCAAAATCCTTGATTTTTAGCAACCTAGTCACTTTTATATAAGGATTAAGGGAGACGTATTTAGATATTTTGGGGGGGGGTGACTTTCATTTTTATGTTTTTTGTTGGATTTCCAAGGTCAAATTGGTGTAAATTAGGTGTCATGATGACATATGAAGGTGAATGTGTCGATGATATGTTAGGTGAGCGCGTTTTAGTTATTAACATATGGTGAGTTACATAACATGTCATATAGCGAGATTTAAATCTAGGTGACAAGTATAACAACATTCCTCCCAAGATTCCCAAACACCCTATATATCCAACTAAACTATATATTTTATATCTTGATTATAAATTAATAACATATATAAGTTTTTTTAAATTACTTTTAATATTAAGTAAAAAAACATTAACATCATATAAACATATTATTTTCATTTAATTAAGCTAATGGAATATATAATTTCAAGTTAAGTTGTGTGTGTAACTTGATATTATATGTTTTATATAATATTAGCTTGATATTATATTTTATATTTGGACTTTTTTCATTAAAAAAGAACTCGTCATATTTACGTCAATATGATTTTTTATTTGAAATTTGGGGTGGACTACGACCTATGCTTTTTCATTTAAGAATGAGGATGAGACAAGTGTACTTTTGAGATTGATTCTATGGAATTCATTCCAAATTCGA
>LPNX010158686.1:110074-142913 GCA_001517045.1 Pseudotsuga menziesii | reverse complement strand
ATATATATATATAGTTGATAAATGGATAATAGGAAGAATGCCGGTGATAACATGTATCTAGGCATCGATAACTCAAAGTTGAACCTGTTTAACTAGAAGATTATGAGGAATAATGTTTTTCACAAACTGTCTTCCATTCCATCACTGTCTCTTAACCATTTGATCTATTATAAAATAGGATCTCAAAGCAACAACAATAAACAATATGCAAATATTAAAACATATAAAACATTACAAGACATACACCAATATAACGTGGTTCACACAAAATGGGCTATGTCCACATAGAAATTGTCAGTCCTTTATTATTATACTGTTACCAACTTTTTTATACCATAGTTGGGTTACCTGAGGAGCCGTTGGTTGACAGACTTGTTCAAGGTCCGATTCTAGTGTATCAGTTGATCTGTCTACTTGTCTAGCCAATATTGGCTAGCCACTTTTTTATTTGAATAATTTTGACCATGGCCCTACGGGGTTTGTAATAAAATGTGATAGTAGGATATTTTTGAGTGGTTTGGTCTCCTGAGACATAGAATCTCAAATAGGGTATTCCAGGGAGTTTTTTTCCCCTGACAGTTATGCTTTGCCTTCAACCGAGTATAATTGACAAGGTTTTCTCCCGCTTCCTCCAAAGCTGGAATGCTCGATGTTGAATTCTGGGCCTTGGGGGGTTATTAGAGCCCAACTGAGTGGTATAAGCCTACTAGACATTATTTAGATAGATCATGGTCATGTCCTAAGTCATCTGGACACATAAAAAAATTTCGAAAAAATCTTTTTCGAATGGTGAAATTTTAATTTTTTTATTTTTTATTTTTTAATTACTTTTCCTATGTTTTTTGGGTTAATTTTTCCATAAATTAAATGGAAAAAACCCATTTGTGGTAAATAAGCCATACGGACTTCGAATTCAGTGATTGAAGGCTCTAACCTTAAGCCAAAAATCATTCTTGACCAGCCAGCCAGTCAGAGCTAGCTTTCAGATCAACAATCGGACACATAATGCCTTTTTTCTCAAAAAAGTCAATTTTGAGTAAAGAAATGATTTTTTATTAAAAAATGATTATTTTGGAGAAAAATAAAACTCTCCAAATTAATCCAAATTCAGTAAAATAAAAGGCTAAATGACATCTCATGGAGCACTTATGATGATTGGATTTATCATAACTCAGCTTCAGTCATCATTAAGAGAGCAATTAATTTATTATCAGTTATCATACATGTCATCTCCAACTAAAGATGAGATGGAGAGCTCTCATTGGTCCGGTGATTTGATCGAGGTGAAGATTGAATCTTACACCATCAGTAGGCTTCCCAGACCTAACAAAGTAGGTTTCCAGACCTAGTAGGAAGCTTTCCTATGCAGCAAAGTGCCTCCTTCAGCAGCTCAAACCCCTATCTCTCCTGAGGGCACCTTCCACACATGTGGGCTCATTTGTGGATGGATTTTAGTGTTTAGAGTTGGAGTGGGGGCGCCTTGCCTAGGTGGAGGCCTCCCCTCACTCTTGGTTCTTTGATTTAGGTTTGGACCTCTGTTTGGTGGCCAAGCTGGTTAGGGTTTGAGGATTGGTTTTAGGGTTTTAGCACTCTCTCATTATATAAATAGAGGCTCTTTCAGCTCTATCGGTGGATGATTGATGCAAATAACCTCTGGTGAATTATTGTAATACTTGTTGCTCTTATGCAACCATTTTGAATAAAGAAAGGCTTTAAGGGCTCATGTGGTGTGGATTCTGGATTCATGTGCTTTGATTAATGAGGTGATACCGTTTCATTCCTACTTTTGTTTGCTAATCTATGGGTAATTATAAATGCTTTAGAGGGAATATATAAGCACGTAAGAGTAGATCTTTGTAGTTTCAAGTTATCTACTTAGTTATTTACTTTCCAAACTTTATAAAGAGCATTGTCTTATTCAGCTATATCTCATGCTTTTTGTGATTCAGAGTAGTAAATAGTACATGTTCTAATCCCATGTTTTGGAAAGCATGCAAGTTGTTTGATTGCAGATCACTCCATTGCACCGAGTACAAGGATGAGATAAGTTGCATCTACCTTTCTCGAGATCAAGCACAAGTATCTAGCAGCCGCATACTGATTGAGATCCAGGGTGCTTTCAGAGATCCAAAGATCCAAGTGGTTCCATCTCTTAGATCCACCCTTAAAAACAAATTTTACTTTCCGGTTACTTTGATGTTCTGTTTAATAACAAGTAGATCCAAGCATTAAGTTTCATCTTTATATCTCTTGTTATTATATATCTAAAATTTCCTTTGTTAAAGAGCTTACCTTACAAAGTTTTAGATCTAGTTTGGTTAATACTTGTAGTAGTATCAATGTCTCATCTTATGCAAGTATTAAAATTGTAATTTCTTAGTGTAGTATATTTCCTAATCCACCATTTTGCAAGAAATAAGCTTGTTGGTTTCTTACTTTTCGTGACAGGTTAAGCGGGAAAATTGGCAAAAACTTAAGGAATTAAGCTGAAAAAAACCTTCCATTGTTCCTCTTCTTAATCCCTTTTCTACTGGTCGCTTTGCTTTGTCTCTTTTACCTCTTATTCATCGTGCCTTGTTAGTACTCTTTTTACGATCCATTTTTCTCTTTTTTGGACAGCCCTAGTGTGCCCTAGCTTTCTCCCCTTTTTTGCCTCCTTTTGCCCTAGTTTTTGGGCTTCCTTTAACCTTGTTTTTGGCCATTTCTTTTACTTTTTGTTCGCTGTCCCATTTTGCATTTTTTATGCCAGCCACTTATTTCCTCTTTTGCTGCCCCGTTTTCTTCAATTTTGTTCATCCCTTAGCTTCTTAGTTGGCTGCCCTATTCTCCCCTTTATTTGGTTTTGATTCTTGCTTAGTTTGTTTGCCTTCCTTCTCTCATCTTCTTTTGTTTCAGCCCTCTTTCCTTTGCTCCTTTTTACTCTCTTCAAAATTCTTCCCTTTTCCCTTTTCACAGGTTTTCGGAAATATCTCAAAAGTAAAAAATAAAAGGCACTCTCCTTTTTACAGGTTATAATATTTGTAGAGTTACTTTTCCTTTATTTGAAAAGTCGTTTCAAAGATCAAAATCCTTGAAGGAACATTGTATAAAGTTTAATAAAAGATCTTTGTTTGAGTGGGGTTTTTAAGTCCCCACTCTCTTCCTCCCCCATTTGGGGAGGCTTGTGTTGTGTGTATTCTTTGATTAGTGCTATTTTTCATCATTCATTATATCTCATGCTTAGATCACTAATTGTTAATTCATCACTTCTAAGTTGATTACTCAGTTTAATTGTTTATCTTTCTAAGTTAATCAACTACTCAAATCTATTGAATCTCACCATAAGGTGGATCAAGAGTGCTCTCTATCGGAGAGTTTAAGAAATTAATATCATCTTGTGCTTGTTTAATCAATTAATCCATAAGTAAGAATCTTGAACTTGCAGAAACACAAGTCAAGAGCACTCTCTATCAGAGAGCATTTTAGATTTGCATAATCCCTACATTAGCTTCATATAGATTAGCTAAGTCTCTTGAACCACGGTCATAAGACGAGGTCAAGAGCGCTCTCTGTCGGAAAGTTTTAATTAATTAACTTAATAAAATTTACAACTCACACCCCTTTAATTAATTAACCCCCTTTCCTCCTTGCCGGAGTATGCTTTGACTGATCTTAGATCAAAATACCCAGAAACGACATTGGATCTCTAAACCCCACAAGAGGAAATTAACTAAAAGTTTTCCCCATAGCCAATGCACCGGCGTTGTTCGATAAATACCGAGGCATGTGGACAAATTCCAAGTGTGGGCACCGGGATACCCATTCTGGGCACTGGTAGTTAAGTTATTGAACACTTAACTTTGATCCCAGATAGGTCCGTCATGTCTTCGAATGGAGCCACTGAAGGTATTTCCGGTTAGGAAATCCAGCTACCATAAGCGAAGATCACAAGTAAAAACTCTTAAAACTTACCAAGAGCACTTACAAAACCTAACATTCACTGGCATATTTTGGGATTCACATCATATTTACATTTGAAGCATCTCTGATAAGTTGACTCCATAGGCACTGGTCCTATCTTTTATGCACTGCTGATAATATGGGCCATTTGTCCGTTGAATGTTTTGATTGTAAGTCATATCTGCGAATGCTTTATCAATTTTGTGAAATTCTCAAATATTTGTCTATCTTTTAATTCTGGTGATAGCAACGTGGATTGCCTTGTCTTATGTTCAATTCATCACATTAATCATTTAAAATCACATTAACTCCTAAAAAACACCCATCCGCATCCAAAAACATCTAAAACTTAACTTAAACATTGAACCATAGAAAACTCTTTGTTAGGGACTACCCCCCTTGGCTTCGTTAGGAGTTAGCCTAAACGAAGGAGCTAGGAGTAGGTGACAGTACCTAGCTCTGTGCCTGTCCCCAAGGTCACACATCTCCCACTTTCCCAAGTGAGGAGACAACTTTCATAAGATTTCTGCTGCTAGTGTGCAATCGACAGACAACATATACCATCCAACAAAATGAAGGGATACAACCAGCAACAACCTCGATGCACTTTCTCTCCACTTTCTCACAATATCTCTCACACAATCACAAAGATTTCTTTATAATGCTACAATACAATACATAACCATATTATAGTGCCTTCCTTTTATAAAGGGAATACCATGGGAAAATACCACGAGTTTCCTAAATACCATGGGACTGTAAATCACCCATTATTGACCAAGTCATGACTTTGAAATTACAACATTTTACAACGAATTTTTCCTTATATTTTTGCTACAGGGGCGCTACCCCTGCCCCCCTAGAGCCCACTGATGACTATAGTAGGGAGGAAAATCCCCCTACACCCCCCGTAAAGTGATGGGATCCAAACACAACTGAAATAACATCTTTGAATCAGGAAGATCAGGCTCCAAAAATAGCATGATCCCTATCGACGTGATCTAGCCACAAACTATGTGGGTGTGTTAGTAATTATTCCAATAGGGACATTTATTTGATATTTGGGGTGGAATACGACCTATGTTTTTTCATCTACAGACAATGATGATACAATTGTATAGTTAATAATGATTATATGGAGGTCATTCAAAATTTGAAATAAACAATTATAAAAAAGAGAATATAAAAATAACTGGTAACTGATGAATGGATAACTAACGTTTCATGGAAGATAACTAGAAGAATGTGAAATACATACATACATACATACATACATATATACATACATATAATAATAATAATAATAATTGATAGTTGATAAATGAATAACATGAAGAATGTCAGTGATAACATGTAGCTTAGCATGGACAATTTAACTAGAAGAATATGAGGAATTTATTTTTTTCCAACCTGTCTTCCATTCCATCGCTATCTCTCAACCATTTGATCCATATCAGCGTGATCCATCCACAAGCTATGTGGGTGTGCTAGTTATTATTAAAATATATTACAGTGTTCAAATGTTGTAGAGCATGACGCTTGTAAACTCTTCAGCACATCTTTACAAAAAAAAATCAAGTTTCACTGAAATATATCTATCAATTAACTTAAATCCAATATAAATCAAACTTACAAAAGTCATCAAGTTACATAGTAATTATTGTGAGATAAGCTTAAATCCAAAACATATGATATTGAAAGAAAAAACCATTATCCTTCAAAAAACATATCTAATTTTATATTTGACCTTGACATTTTTTATTCAATGTGGTTCACAACCTCAGATGAGTCGCTGCGTCCATGGTAAGAATGTTTAGGGGGACACCTGAAGGGGCCTTTCCCAATTATAGAACCTAACACGATGGGTACAACAAGTGAAATCCTAATATATCATTGAACTTGATATTATATATATTCTCTTTCTAATACTATAATTTTGTGGTCTTTTTTGATAAAAGTCAACAAAAATTGCATTCATAGTTTATCATAATGAGTGAATTGTACTATATAATACTATATTTCTTTTCAATCTAAATCATCTTTTTTTGTAAATCTCCACAGAAAAATTATATTAAGATAAAAGAAAATAGTACGATCATAAGAGAGTCATTATGTTCAAGAGCCCACTGTGGCTTCTCACAAACCCAAAACATCAAGTTATTGACCTTAAGTCACCAACCCATGCATGGGGTAACAAAAACAAGCCTATCAGTATGAACCTCTCATGCATGGTAAATAAAAAACATGCTAACAAGGCTTATTCCAAAATACATAACAAAAACATACATCCTTGGAAAAAGGCTCCATAGTGAATTTGAAATTAAACAAAATCAACTAGCATCTTCTAGCATGTAATCTAACAACTAAAAGAATGCTTCAAGAAATAAAACTAAGATATTACTTGGGGTTGCAGATGGTTTATGTGTATTCAGGCTTCTCCTTCATTACTGGGCACTGGTAATCCTCATAACTTGAAGGTATTTCAAGAGATTCCTTTTCTAGGACACCCTCTATTTTATTGGAGGAGAGGCCATATATTCTCTTGTGCTCCACATGCTTCATTTTGTGACTTCTCATGGATTCTATGTATTTTTTTTCACAAACCAATGAAGGATCCGTGCCTATTTCAATCCCATGATGATACAGTAGTTTGGAGACTATAGAAAGATTCATCCAAGAGGATGAGTGAAGAGACGGAGTCAGGGAGAGAGAGGGATGGGGGTTGTTGTCCTAGGAAAAATCCTAAGTATGCGTGAAGACCTGGGTGAGCATATTATTTACTGATAAGTAATGTCTACCAAGAACCTGGACTCTTTGGCCGACCAATTTTTGCACCACCATTTCCTCCTCCCAGTAATCCATCATAGTCCTTAAGTGTTGAGGGATAGTGTAGTATGTATTTCTCCCCTACTATGTGCAAATAAACTACCCTAGATCAAAAGTATCATAGCATAGATTTCATGGTGTGAATGATTTCTCAACTTTGACTTGTAACAACAAATAATAATATTTTTTATTATTGTATATATTTTTCTAACTAATAAAAACAAGAACAAGCATACCTTTGAATATGGGCCACTATAGCCGTTTAAGGAAATGGTCCACTGACTCCACGGTCTAGCTCTCCAGTCATATCCACTAGTGGTTGTCACAAAATGGCAAATGGATCCAAGTGGGTATGGAGAAATATCAACATACACCATGGGATTAATATGGAAAAAATATGGAAACAATGGAGAAAGGTGAAAAGTTTCTGGAAAGACCAAAAAGTGTAGGAATGTGACTAAAAGTGTTTATGGGGAGACCTTCACAATTTATTTATAGGATGATCCAAGGGTTTTCTGACCCATGGTATTTATCTATGGTTTTTAACCCATTCTCATTTTAGGGTTTTTTGGTATTTTTTGGAGAGAGTGAGGATAATTCACAATAAATGCTCAACTTCACTTAATTTATGGGGGAAGGAAAAATAATGTTTTGGATGTTAAATTATTGAACCATTGATCAACATGAAAATTAGAGAAATTGTAAAGGGAAACTATAAAGTTGAACTAACAAGGAAAATGTACATTGAATAATAAAGGCATGCAATAATTTTCAGATAAAATGGGCAAGTATTGATCAGTTAATCACAAAATTAATCTTTGTTCATTAATCAGTCATACAATGGTGCTACAATAAGTATAATTCAAATAATGGGGATAAGATTTGAATCTAACAACTAAAATTGACTAACTACCTAACTCAATGTGTCTAAATCACTGCATGGAACTCACTAGTCTGCCTATTGATGTCTAAATTAGTCTACAATCAGTTAAATACTGGGATAGGTGAAAAAATGAGCCAATATCCCTTAAATAATCCAAAACCGGGGGTAGACTAACTGAAAGTGATCTAACTGATTGTAACTAGAGGTTGAACCAACATAAATTCTTACCAGCCATTACCAACAGATGGAGGTTGTTGGTGGCACTTAGAGTGGGATCCTATACTGTAGGGATTAGCACTGTTGGCACCAATGGCACCAATGGCACCGGTGACACCAATGGCACCAATGGAACCAATGGAACAAATGGAAGCAATGGAACCAGTAGCACCAAAACTCTAGTAAGGTGATAAATGACCTACTAAGCTAGGAAATATAAAAAATAGAGTATATTGGACAAAGGAGGATTATTAATCCCAACACCCCCCCTTAATCCTAACTTTTGACAACTTGGTCCCTGGAAACTAGGAAAAAAGTCACCAATACAATACAAATGACATAAATAAACTGCTTAATAAAATAAGGAAAATAGGGAAAAACTGATGGGACCCCCCCTCAAAATAAGAAGGAATCAAGAAACAAGCTATACTATTTAAGAGAAACTTTTTATCTCTGAGAAAAAACTTGTGAAAAAATTGTTGCAATTTGCAACTTTGAGGAGAAGCCATGTAGAATCAGGGTTCTTCTACGCATCAACATCCTGGGACTATGCATGCAAACCTTTCCAATCCATTGAAAGTTTCTTTTGTCTCTTCTTTCTGGAGGAGGAATGGAATGATCCATTTTGTTCATCAATGGGACAAATTTTGGACCATTCTCTATCATCAAGTAGCTTCTCTATGGAATTTTTTTTCATCACTATATAGGTAGCGAAGGTTTGTGAGAGAGTGCAACATGTTCCTTCTAATACCAGGACCTCATTATTATTCTATCATCTGGATTCCCACCACCATTCCCAGGTGCTTCTGTGAGATTTTGGGCACATTTAGGCTTCTAATTTGGAATAGGAGTTGAATCTGGATCTAGATCATATTGAGGTATAATATCAATATCAAGATCATGCTGATCATGTTCCTCATATTTTGAAACTGAAATTTTAGACAACATATCGTTATCTCCAAATGGAGATCAAAGAGATCGTTTACCATCCCTTTCGAATGGATGTTGAGATTGTGCTGGAGCCAAGTATGGGAAAAAGTGTGAGAATTCATATGCCTTGGAGGCATGGTTTTCAAAACCTTTTGCTATAATCTTCCCAATTGATATATTTTACATCTCCACTCAGTTAGGACCAAATACAATTTGCTTTGGTGATATAGTATGTTTCATCTGATAAATATATAACAAATTTGCTGCAAGAGAGGGCACATAGACTACATTCTTGAAATATCCATGAAGGATTTTTATAAAACCTCTCCTGACAACTGGGATCTATGAATTATCCACCATATGAATGCTAGGTCCTCCTAAGAAATCTTGAGTAGTCAAGGACTCTTTGGAGGAAACCATGTGGTTGGATTCTCCATAATCTATCAAGTAAGCCTTCGACTGAGTGAAGCCTTATTTCAAAGCATGGAACCTCTTGTATTATTAAGCCTTCTATCTAGCTTCAGGCATCTCTGCACCTTGTGGAAGGGAAATATTTTTTATTTTCAAGGATTTTTTTCAACTGGTCAATGGTATTATTCATGCATTGATTCTCTAGATGAAAGCCTCTCATACAATAGGGACATATAGTCTTCTTGAATTTCTGATTTTTCTTGGAACCTAACACTCCATCGGAAGAAGTATGATTCTCCATTCGATTTGAATAATTGTTTTAAGTCTCCTTATCTTTGTGATTCCCTCTTTCTTGAAAATTGTTTGAGTTTGTCACTAAGAGTGATTGATTCTTGGAGGTATGAATCACTTCCATTTAAATGAATTTATTTTGATCTTATATTAAGAAATCAATAGAATCAGCTAGTGAAGAATCTTCCAATTAGGGATGGAAGCTATTTTGGAATGGAATGTAGAGACAAAGACTGAGTACCTCGATCCAAGATTTCTCAACACTTACATCACAATTTTCTATTATTTCCTCTCTAATCCACATTATTTGCATTGCAGTACTAGTGACTTGTATCTTGTAAAGAATTGTTGAATAGATTCAAAACTGTTGGGTTGTATAGAATGAGCTCATTCTCCAAAATATGCCCTCAAAGCTCATATTTTTTTCCAAACAAATATTCAATATTTTCCCAAGATTCCTTCGGAGTCCTTAGTCCCTCAACGTCGAACAAAATATTTTGGGATTTATGAGTGCACATGAAGTCGAAGGCTTCATCAAACTGATTCAAAAATTTGTTCTTCTCAACACACTATTTGGGATTAGCTTCTATTCCCATTGTCATCCTAAATATACCAATATTGCGCAAGGCTATCTGCATATCTTTCCTTCAATCAGTGTAGTTGAAGGGTGTAAAGATTCGGGGTACAAGAGCTAAAGAATCCATCTTTTTGTATGTTCATTAGTCAATTCCTCAAGAAGCTATGTAGGTACCTACAAATAATCACTACAAAAACCAATTCAATTTGCAATCATGTAAGCTAATACTTTCCACCTCTACATGTACGATTTTTCAGAGTCTGTCACACCTGGATATACTTCTTTTGGATAGAATCCAAAGGGAGCAATGCTATGATTTCAGGATTTATGTGCAAACTCAATTGTTTATGGTGTATAATGGAGATGATACAAGACTTGTTGCTAGCATTAACAAGGATTTGATACCAAGTTAAATTATTGAATCATTGATCTACAGGAGAATGAGAGAACTCATGAAAGGAAATTATGCAGTTGAATTAACAAGGAAAATGTACACTGAACAAAAAAATTATGCCACAATTTTCATATAAAACAGAAAAGTGTTGATGAGTTAATCACAACATTAATCCATGTTCATTAATCAGTAGTAAAATGTTGTTACAATAAGTAGAATTCGAACCATGGGGATAAGATTTGAATCTACCAACTAAACTTGAATTACTAGCTAACTCAGTGTGTCTAAATCACTGCATGGAACTCTCTAATCTAACTCATGATGTCTAAATCAGTATATAATTAGTTAACTACTGAGGTAGGTGGAAAAAGGTGCCACTCTCCCTAAAATCATGCAAAAATGGAACTAGACTAACTGAAAGTGATCTAACTGATTGTAACTGGAGGTTAACTCAGCATAAATGCTTACCAACCATGACCAACTGATGGAGGCTGTTGGTGGAACTCATAGTGGGATCCTATACTATATGGATTAATATTGGTGGCACTAGTGGAATCGATGCCACCAATGGAGCCAAAGGAACTAGTGGAATTGGTGGCACCAATGGAACCAATGGTAGCAGTGGAAACAATATTCATGGTGGCACCAAAAATCCAGTGAGGTGATAAATGACCTCCTAAGCTAGACAATATGATAAAATAGACTATATTGGACAAAGGAGGATTATTAATGCCAACATTGGAACATATTTGGTGGCATTTCAATTGTGAAGGTGAAAATGGAAGGAATACTGGTGGGATTATGATGTATAATTATTGTTTGGACCATAGAGAGCTAAGTGAGCCATTTTTTGTGTTAACAAATTTCCCCATGATGTGTAAGGGAAGGAGCTCATCGTATGGATGATAGACATAATAGGATCAAGGGAGAAATGGTGACAATAGTTGAGAGACTTGAGAGGATCATGGAGGAGTGGGGTCTCCTCATTTGAATTGCAGTGGATTTTGGTTTGTATTTCTTTTAAAAAATGGATGAAGTGCATATAATGTCAAACATGTATATGATGAGGTCGGAATAATCATGCTCATAAACATGTCCCAATATAGAATGGAGATAAAAGCTAAAATAATGGGAGTCGATCAATACATATATACAACTGGTAGTAAACAATAGTGGTGGCAATGGGAGGTTGAATACAAATACTCATCTGAAGAACTGGTACACATGAATAATGTAATTATCATGGAATGAAATATCACAACAACTAATCCTTTGTTGAATCTAGAATTGTACACATATATATGGACTCAATGACTAAGAGTAAGAATATCTGAGGTACAATAAGAAGCATCAAGTACTATAGATACACATAAGCATGGCACTGAGGAGCTTCCAAACATTGTCGCCAATGCAGCTCGAAAATCACAAGGGACATGCAATTGTATGGATCCCAAGCATACACTCACCAATGTGCTAGATTCAAGTGACAACTGAGGTATTCGACCAAATAATGAAGGAACCAATACCTTTTACGAATCTCAAAAGTGTAATGACAGAGCTGAATTCGAGCATGTGAGACACTACCCACCCAAAAGTCAATAAGGAATCCTTTCAAGTGGTCCAAGGAACTCATCAATGAGGTGGATGAAACCAAGATACAATGACCTTTGGGTATATCCTCTAGAATATATGTGTTGACACCAACAGAGGGAGACCTACAAATAACAAGGAAATGAGGTTTACTTGATAGAAGTGTGAGGGGGACAACCAAAGATGTGGAACAGTAAGGGGACCGAGACACTAAATGGGGAACATGGGCAAGGTAGTATAGGGGACTCAAACTTCCTTTGTTCAGAGTATGATGATAGGGATGACTTGGAAGTAGATGATATTGACTCATGGGGAGTGAATCATAGCTATGAAACTAAGGATATGACTGCAATGGGGGATACTTAGGGACGTAACTGGAGAAGTGATATCCAGGGATCCATAGGAGACACACCACATAGTACTCTAAGAAAATTAGACCCAATGGGATACTATATGTAATATGTGTGGGCTCCTAAAGACACTGTTGTGGGCCTTATTCATAGTTTAAGGAGCTTGAAGAAGGGATATAAGTATGCTCAATATTATACTATCTCGTGAATTTTTTTGAGACGAAGATGGTAAATGCTCAATTGTGTTTTCATGTTTAGAGAGTTTGAAAACATGAAGAAGACTCCAATGGGTCTCTCTTTCATATGGTAGTCTCCTACATCCAAAAAACTATAGAAGTGTGAAAAGGAGATCTCTCCCAGCCAAAAGGGGCAGAGAGACTTCTTTTCCATAGGCAGTACAAGCAGGCCGAAAAAAGTTAAACCTATATTGATTGGAAGGTCTTTCAAATAATTTTATGAGCATTAAAAAAACCAAGTGTGCTCGGAGATCTTTTCTTTATGAGAGGGATGAAAAAGAGATTAAGTACAACCCATAGATGATATTTTTCATAAGGACCGAATGTCTGATGAAGCATAAAAGGATACAAAGGGAAACATTCCTAGCTGGAAGGTACTAGGGTGGTCCTTTTCTTTTGATAGTCTATGTAGTCCAAAAAAGGATATAAATGAGGCCACATAGACACCTTTTCAAATACTTTAATGGGAGTGAAAGGAACCAAGCGTGCTCAGAAATATTTTCATTCTTTTAGGAGTTAGGAAATATATTAATAGAAACTCTACAATGTTTAGTCAAGAACGGAGGAAGTGTTTGATGTATCAAAATGGGTGGTGTTGTGAACATGAATACTAGTGGAACACTGGCGGGGCCTCCTTGTGGGAATGTGAATGGCGGTAAAATAAGGCCAAATTTGTAGTATGGATGGATAAGATGGCTCGTGAACATGCCAATACATACACATTTTTATTTACGTGGTGACATGTGTTACCACCTAAGTTGTACTTAGTGGTTTTTTATCAAGCGAGCCTAGTGAACCGGACAAGGATAACTTGTTTGGACTTTAGAAGACCTTCAGTCTTGCTTCTGGGAAGCTTTGTTGTACTATATCACATGTTCATACCCCATGGGGGAATTGTAATAAATGTTCTAGCATGATAGTGTCTGTGAAATACTTGGTCTCTTAAACTTTATTTGTCAATCCGATTAGCCCAGAGTGTTTTTTCCCTTGGTTATTATGGGTTGTTGAATAAACGACTGATAATTTCTGAGTTTTTCACTCCATACCTCCAAAGTTGGGGTGGTCGGCTTGGCATTTAGGCCTATTGAGGTTATTAGATTCGATGTGTCAACGTATAAACATGCTAGACATCATGGTCGAGTCATATGACCATGTCTAAGTCCCCCTAAGTTTTTTCAATTTTTCAATTTTTTAGTTTTTTCAGTGTTTTTTATTAAAATTTAATTTTTCCAAAACTTAGGCTATTTTTTAATAGTTTAATTGGAAAAATTGATTTTGTAATAAAAGTGGGACAAATAATCTGTTTTAGTCATCTAGGTGCTCATTTTCAAGCCAAGAGCACCATGTAAACCCATGAACCCATTATTTCCTAGTTTTGAGTGATTTTCCATCACTCAGGTCAGAAAGCCACAAAAAATCATTTATTGATTATTTTAATTAATAAATTGATGAATAATGGAGCAAATCCAAAATCATAGATCAGTGGATTCTCAGCCGATTTGATTGAAATAAGTCAGATCTCAACCAGATTGACTAGATCTGACAAATCCTTGACTGAAAAAGGTGATCAAATCAGATCCAGAGTTGATCTTCAGTGGTCTTTATGGGGAATTGCTCCCTCTCTCTCTCCTCCACATGTGTGGGCTCTCCTGGGAGGTCTGTGGACTGATGTGTCAGTTTATGGGTTGATGTGTCAGCTCAATCAAGCCCCTAGTTGACAAGTAGGCTCAGTTCAGCTTCATATCTGCATTAATTGACTCTCCATCAGCTGATTTGATCTGTCTCCTTGGGATTTTCCCCCCCTGGGATGGATCTCCTGGTTTTTGTATACATCAAAGCACAGGCAGCCTCTTCCAAGCTAGTTAGAACTGGGATTGAGATTCTATTTCTCTTGTACTGTATTTTTTATTATTCTAGAATAAAGAAGCTTTGGAGGCAAGATCTATGGTGTAATGCTCTTCATGTGTGGATGTTGATTGTCAAATGCTTATGAGGTATAATATGTGTTATTTATCATTGCTTTTGATGGTTAATTGTTGGCCTTGAAGGAGAGTGCTCCCTCCTGTCAGGGTAAGAGTTTATTCTAGTTTGATTTATGCTCTTACTACTGCTTGTTTCAGATCTATTGGAGTTGTATGTATTTTAAGTTTAATTGCATGCTTCCCAATTATCTCTTCTAGTAGCACCTACGTTTTAACCATCTGTTTGTGCAAGGATTTCTAAGTTGCAGGTGATCTCGCTTGTAGAAGAGTTTGAGCTGGGTTGAATCCTCCTCATATTCAATATCTTCTAAATGACATAGTCCCTCGCTGTTCCACAAAATCAGAATCCAAATCCCAACATTCCGAGGCTTCAAACACTCTTTCTCTCTCTTCCTCCTTCAAAATCTTAATTTCTCTTCAAATTGGTTACTTTTAAAGAGTCTTATTGCTTAGATCTGTCTCATTAAGAAAATTACATATAGATCTAGTTAGTAAGATCCTTTCTTAATTTTATATCTCAGTTCCATTTTGCATATAAAGTTATATTTTAAGAGATCTAGCTGAAATTATCCTCTTTTTGCAAGCATTTTAGTGAAAATTTGTAGCTTGCTTTTAAGGTAGTTTCCTTTGTTGTACTTTAAAGTTTCATATTCTACAATAAAAGTGCACATCTCATTGGCTTCCCAAACAACAATCCAATATCCCAAGGAAATCTTGCTTTCCTTGGTTCCTTTTGCAAAACTAGATTACCCCAACTTAACAAAATTTTACTTAAGTTTTTTTCGGTAACTAGTGTAGTGACCCAAAACACTTTCAAAGTGTGTTTGGGCACATTTGATTTTGATTGCTTGCTATTTTTTATCAGGTCTAACAAAAAAGTGAAGGAGACTCTGCCCAATTTCTGACTCTTGGACGAACCGGAGCTTCTCAGAAGCTTCCCCCACCCCTGTGCTTTAATTCTAGCTTGTTACAAGCTTGTTGTAAGCCTTTGGATCCCAGATAAAAAGGAACAAAGTGCATCAATTTTAATTTGATGATATTTTAAATTGCTTCTAATAAAAAGAAAAGGTCCTTTCAAATAGGCTCTTTCGAGCCTATTCACCATCCCCCATGGGGGGATTTGCGTCGGTGTCAATTTTTTACTTTTTGTTCATCTCTTTTCAAACTAGCATAGTTCTAATATGCAGGGTAGTATAATTTTATTTATTATCAATTTAATATTCCATATTTGATATTTCAAAGTAATCTTAATACTTACCCCACGACTTCCCGATTGACCCGAAAGGGGAAAGAGATGCATGGTAGGACTAATTAGAAAACCGGAAGTGTGTATTTGTGTTTTCATTTTCATCATTTGTTTCTTTAGCTATTATAAAATTAACCCCTTCTTCATTCCCCGATTGAGATCCACTTGGATCGAAAGAGGTTCTTGAAGGGTTTTCTTTTGAACAAGAACACCCATCTCAAAATTTACTAAAATTGACAAGACCCCGGTGTGTATGCTCTGCACTTGGATGTGGTTTGTTTGATCAGTAAATTTGTATCAAAATAAATTGAGTGACTAGAATAATTAGGATTCACTCTCCCAAATTGACAAACCATCAGGTGAAAATCCAACACCTAGATCAAACCATTACGGTGGCAAAATACCCAAAGGAAGCAGGAACTCTTGAAAAGTGACCTCGGGGCACGGATCTCTGTCACACCCTAATGGGTGCATTATGAACAATAGCCCCAGAGACTCCATTCAACCCATATATTCCTTGCAGGTAGCCGTGACGGTTTAGTTTTGGACATACTCCAAGTACTCTCGGGTATATCTAGAGTCCACCCCTTCGCCTAATTTTAATTAACATATTTTCACATTAACTTAAAACTTACCAAGAGGCAATTGCAAAACATTCACTCCAAGCACATGCAAGTATATTGATTTCTTTTTTACTCCATTTTTAAGGCACTGGTTATTTTCTTGCTATATATTTATATTGTGTCTCAACATTGTGCTTTTGTGCACTCATTTTTGTATCTTTTCATCTATGGTTGTTTATGGTTAAATTTCAAACTCCTAAGTAATTCATTTAGTTTAACATCACCATACTAAGTAATTAGCCTTAGTAACTTAATAGGTTCTACGCCCCTTGGCTTCATTAGGAGTTGAGCCTAAACATAGGAGTCAAGAACAAGGTGACAGCCTTGACTCGAGACTTGCCCCCAAGGACACACCGAGTGGCTTGAATATCTCTGCCACGTGACCTAGGTGTGTGAAAGGTGGAAACACTTTTTGGCACCACTGCCGGGGATAAATCTTTTTATTCCCGAGTACGACTTTTGTTTTCTTCATTTTTGTTTTTGCTTTGTTTGATGAATTCTTAGAGTAGATCTTTAATTTTCATCTGGAGACTCCATTGAATTTTTTCCAGTTTTTATTTTTACAAAGAAAAGCAAAAAATAATTTTTGTGAAAATATTTATAAATGCTTATTTTTCTTTTTCACATGGTGACTCCATCGAAGGGATAAAACCCTATTATCTCATAAACTTGTGAAGTTTTGTTATGTGTAGATGAGCCCATGCGACATGTTAAAAGCTTTAAAGCTCATCACTTGACAGCTCCACCTTTTCAGTACAAGGTTTAATAATTATATCAAATGCATACTATTAATTTTTTGGATGAATTAAATGAGATTTATGGTGCCCAGTTAACCGTAATGCTTCAGCCTATCGATTTCTCAAACATCCTAGGTTTTCCTAACTGTTGTAATGGTTTGGGGGATGCATATAACTGGCTTCCGGAATTTCATGGAAATTATGGTGATTCGGCCATCTGGCATGTCAAATCTTTCCTTCAGTTGATTGCTGACTCCAATATTCTTCATGAAGACAATATGATTGAAATGTTTGCTAGTACTTTTCAGGGTGAGGCCTATTGTTGGTTCTATCAGGGCCTTCCTAATAAATGTATAACTTATTTTCCAAGATTCCTTTGGATGTTTTTAGAGCAGTGGCATGATGGTAGGGGTAGTATGAATGGTTTAAAAAATTTCCTTGAAAATATCTGTACCTTCTACCTATCTGGGACAGAGTATCACATGGAAACATATGATGGACCTTTTTCCATACTACAAAGTATTGAAGACTTGGAATCACTTCTTGAAAATTTAACTGAAGAGGAGGTTCATGATACTCCCATCAAAGAGTTTCCTCATAGTTATTTGAGAAAGGAAGTAAGTAAGCAGCTTATTAAAGAATATGAGGTATCTCCCAATACACAACAAGATTCTGAGGAAGGGAAAATCCAAGATGATCCTATTGAAAAGCTTCAGGAGGAGCCCATGATGGAACACATTGTTGAAGACTCTCCTCATGTCACCATAGCTGAAGACATTGAAGATTTGGTGTATTCTCAAGTGTGTTGCAATACTGACATCTTTCCAGAAATCCCTCTAGAGAAATCCATTGAGCAACACATACCAAGTGATCCCACTGAATATGTCCAAAATTTTTCCTTGATTGAAGATAATTTTAAATATCCTCTTCATGATATCATAATAGAAGCCTATAAAGAAACTTATGATAAGATCAGTATGGTGTGTGGTGACACTAGGCCTTCTTCTCCACATGTTGATGAAGGTTTGGAAGGTTTATTGCCTTGTAACATTTTATCTGAAGAAGATTCTTATGAATACAAGGAAGACATGGATAGGTAGGAGCATGATGCCATGGATGAAGAGTCCCCCACATATGACATGGATGGGAGTGATGACTATTGGAATTTCATAGATAATCCAACTTGTGAAAATCTTATGGAGAATCCCATCCATGATATGTCCAACAATGGGAGTGTTTATTCAAAAATTTGTGGAAGTCCAATCTATGATATGTCCATAGAGGGGAGCACGGATCTGGATACCTGGGAAAACCTTAGTATGGAAGAGGAGCATTCAGAATTTTCATGTGATCATTTAGAGTCATACCATGCAGAGCCGCACAAGGGTATTAGTAATGAAGACATTGAGAAACAATATTGTGAAAAGTCAGATGTGATGCAGTCAATGGATTATCAGTCTCATCCATCTTTTTCAAATATAGAGGTTCCTTATGATTTGGAGCTGCGTGGGGCTTGTGCAACAAGTTATCATTTGATAAGCCCCAGTGATCAATATTATGATGTAGTCAATTTGCCTCATGATTCTAATTGGTATATCAGTACCATCCAGTCATGGATAGAAGCAACTTGCATGAGCACATACAAGTTGGGGAAGAATTTTTATGACATTATTCATGCCTATGATCTCCCATTCATCCCGCCCATTCTGAATCATCACGCAGATTTGCAATTTCTGAATAAGGTATCCTTACTTTGGCTGGTAACCAAAGACAAGGAAATTTTTTTTATGTTAATAAAATACTTAGGTGGTTACATTGGAGTTTTGATTACACTTAACTCTTTTTATATCATGCTTAGAGTAGGAAATAAGCTCCTTGAAAGAGAGCATTTACTTTCTGCATTTCTATTTTATACTTAGCTATAATAAAACTTTGCTTCTTTTAGTTAGTTACATTTATTTTGTTTAAATAAATCAGCTTAATGGTTCATTTGGTTTTTATATAAATCTTGTGCTACTGAGGTTTTTTTGTCAAGTTGAGATGTTTTTACAGGGTATATAAAATAGAGATTCTAGTGTTCTCATATCCTCTCCTTGCCTTAAAGACCAGATCGAGCACACGTCCTGCCTAAGTTGTACTTAGTGGTTTTTTATTAAGCGAGCCTAGTGAACCGGACAAGGATAACTTGTTCGGACTTCAGAAGACCTTCAGTCTTGCTTTTGGGAAGCTTTGTTGTACTATATCACATGTTCATACCCCATGGGGGAATTGTAATAAATGTTCTAGCATGATAGTGTCTGTAAAAGAATCGGTCTCTTAGAATTTATTTGTTAATCCGATCATCCCAGGGTGTTTTTTCCCTTGGTTATTATGGGTTGTTGAATAAACGACTGATAATTTTTTATTTTTTCACTCCATACCTCCAAAGTTGGGGTGGTCGGCTTGGAATTTAGGCATATTGAGGTTATTAGAGTCTATGTGTCAATGTATAAACATGCTAGACATCATGTTCGAGTCATATGAACATGTCTAAGTCCCCCTAGGTTTTTTCAACTTTTCAATTTTTTAGTTTTTTCAGTGTTTTTTATAAAATTTAATTTTTCCAAAACTTAGGCTATTTTTTAATAGTTTAATTGGAAAAATTGATTTTGTAATAAAGGTGGGCCAAATAATCTGTTTCAGTCATGTAGGTGCTCATTTTCAAGCCAAGAGCACCATGCAAACCCATGGACCCACTATTTCCTAGTTTTGAGTGATTTTCCATCACTCAGGTCAGAAAGCCCCAAAAAATCATTTATTGATTATTTTAATTAATAAATTGATGAATAATGGAGTAAATCCAAAATCATAGATCAGTGTATTCTCAGCCAACTTGATTGAAATCAGTCAGATCTCAACCATATTGACTAGATTTGACAAATACTTGACTGAAGGAGGTGATCAAATTAGATCCAGAGTTGATATTCAGTAGTCTTTATGGGGAATTGTGCCCTCTCTCTCTCCTCCACATGTGTGGGCTCTCCTGGGAGCTATGTGGACTGATGTGTCAGTTTATGGGTTGATGTGTCAGCTCAATCAAGCCCCTAATTGACAAGTAGGCTCAGTTCAGCTTTAGATCTACATTGATTGACTCTCCATCAGCTGATTTGATCCGTCTCCTTGGAATTTGCGTCCCCCCTGGGCTGGATCTCCTTGTTTTTGTATAAATCAAAGCACAAGTAGCCTCTTCCAAGATAGTTAGAACTGGTATTGAGTTTTTGTTTCTCTTGTACTGTATTGTTTATTATTCTGGAATAAAGAAGCTTTGGAGGAAAGATCTATGGTGTAATGCTCTTCATGTGTGGATGTTGATTGTCAAATGCTTATGAGGTATAATCTGTGTTATTTATCATTGCTTTTGTTGGTTAATTGTTGGCCTTGAAGGAGAGAGCTCCCTCCTGTTAGGGTAAGAGTTTGTTCTAGTTTGATTTATGCTCTTAATGCTGCTTGTTTCAGATCTATTGGAGTTGTATGTATTTTAAGTTTAATTGCATGCTTTCCAATTATCTCTTCCAGCAGCACCTACGTTTTAACCATTTTTTTGTGTAAGGATTTCTAAGTTGCAGGTGATCTTTCTTGTAGAAGAGGTTGAGCTGGTTTACATCCTCCTCATATTCAATATATTCTGAATGGCATAGTCCCTCAGTGTTCCACCAAAGCAGAATCCAAATCCCAACATTCCCAGGCTTCAAACACTCTTTCTCTCTCTTCCTCCTTCAAAATCTTAATTTCTCTTCAAATTGGTTACTTTTAAAGAGTCTTATTTCTTAGATCTGTCTCATTAAGAAAATTACATATAGATATAGTTAGTAATATCCTTTCTTAAGTTTAGATCTCAGTTCCATTTTGCATATAAAGTTATATTTTAAGAGATCTAACTGAAATTATCCTATTTTTGCAAGCATTTTAGTGAAAATTTGTAGCTTGTTTTTAAGGTAGTTTCCTTTGTTGTACTTTAGAGTTTCATATTCTACAATAAAAGTGCACATCTCATTGGATTCCCAAACAGCAATCCAAGATCCCAAGGAAAGCTTTCTTTCCTTGGTTCCTTTTGCAAAACTAGATTACCCCAACTTAACAAAATTTTACTTAAGTTTTTTTTCGGTAACTCGTGTGATGACCCAAAATAGTTTCAAAGTGTGTTTGGGCACATTTTATTTTGATTGATTGCTGTTTTTTATCAGGTCTAACAAGAAAGAGAAGGATACTCTACCCAATTTCTGACTTTTGGACAGACCAGAGCTTCCCGGAAGCTTCCCCCACCATTGTGCGTTAATTCTAGCTTGTTACAAGCTTTTTGTAAGCCTTTGGATCCTAGATAACAAGGACCAAAGTGCATCAATTTTAATTTTCTGATATTTTAAATTTCTTCTAATAAAAATAAAAGGTCCTTTTGAATAGTCTCTTTCGAGCCTATTCACCATCCCCCCTGGGGGATTTGCGTCGGTGTCAATTTTTTACTTTTTGTTCATCTCTTTTCAAACTAGCATAGTTCTAATCTGCAGGGTAGTATAATTTGATTTATTATCAATTTCATATTCCATATTTGATATTTTAAAGTAATCTTAATACTTACCCCACGACTTCCCGATTGACCCGAAAGGGGAAAGAGATGCGTGGTAGGACTAATTAGAAAACCGAAATTGTGTATCTGTGTTGTCCTTTTCATCATTTGTTTCTTCAGCTATTATAAAATTAACCCCTTCTTGATTCCTTGATTGAGATCCACTTGGATCGAAAGAGGTTCCTAGAGGGTTTTCTTTTGAATAAGAACACCCATCTCAAAATTTACTAAAATTGACAGGATCCCGATGTGTATGCTCTGCACTTGGATACGGCTCGTCTGATCAGTCAAGATGTATCAAAAGCACTTGAGTGACTAGAATAATTAGGATTCACTCTCCCAAATTGACAAACGATCAGATGAAAATCCAACACCTAGATCAAACCATTATGGTGGAAAAATACCCAAAGGAAGCGGGAACTCCTAAAAAGTGACCTCGGAGCACTGATCTATGTCACACCCTAATGGGTGCGTTATGAAAAATATCCCCAGAGACTCCATTCAGCCCATATATTCCTTGCGGGTGGCTGTGATGGTTTAGTTTTGGACATACTCCAAGTACTCTCGGGTATATCTGGAGTCCCCCCCCCCTTTTTGCCTAATTTTAATCAACTCATATTTCACATTAGCTTAAAACGTACCAAGAGGCAATTGCAAAACATTCACTCCAAGCACATGCAAGTACATTGATTATATTTTGACTCCATTTTAAGCCACTGGTTATTTTCTTGCTATATATATATATATATATTGTGTCTCAGCATTGTGCTTTCGTGCGCTCATTTTGCATCTTGTCATCTATGGTTGTTTATGGTTAAATTTCAAACTCCTAAGTAATTCATTCAGTTAAACATCACCATACTAAGTAATTAGCCTTAGTAACTTAAAAGGGTCTACCCCCCTTGGTTTCATTAGGAGTTGAGCCTAACTGGAGGAGTCAAGAACAAGGTGACAGCCTTGACTCGAGACTTGCCCCCAAGGACACACTGAGTGGCTTGAATATTTCTGCCACGTGACCCAGGTGTGTGAAAGGTGGCAACAACATGCATATCGAGGTGACTTCAGAAAATTACCCAAACAAAGTAGGGAGGGATGTATTTTAAGAGGTCGTTTCTTCACCCAGGAGCTATTTGTACAATGGCGGAAACTTCCTATCCTCATAAAGTATTATCCATACGTCATAATGTACTACCAGTGAGATCCAGATATGCCTCAACCTCTAAGACAAGTCTAAGGACCTGATAGTATGTATAGATGACACTTTTTGGTTGCAATCATATATAGATTACTAGCATAGTGGTAGCTAGATCATACATGTGATAGATATTAATGACAAACTATGTGTGCCATGTACAGACGTGGGACTGCACCCTCCAGTAGGGTACCAATGACGTAGGGTAAGGATGGAGGGGTTAGATCCACCCACTCACAGGAAAAGGAGGCAACAAAGTGTTACATTGGACTTAATGCCACTAGACGTGGAGCGAATACTGGAGGGGATCATAGAATCATGGTAAAAATGATGCAAAACAAGTAATAAAAACTATGATACAAGGGTTTGCATGGTGGGATACTTCAGGCATAGAACCTCCTGAGTTAGAGCCCATTGTGGGCATTCTTCAAGAGGTGACCTGAGAGTCAGTGAGGAAGTAGTCCCCCTTCATAATGCATCGATGGATGACATAAGGGCCATACCACATGGATTTGAACTTCCCTTTTCAAGTATTATTGTGGGATTGGTCATAGACAGGGACAAAATCTTCCTCTATAAAGGTGAACAGGTGGATGTGGGAGTCATAATGGGAATTCGACCAGATATTAGATGCTTCGATCATTTAGGGAGCATCACAATGATCCTCATCGGTTTGTTCAAGCATAAGTAGGTGTGTTTCTAATGGTAAAGTATTAGGTAGAAATTTGATGGAAAGGAGAAGTGACGGAATATGCCATTCAACGGGAATAAATTACTCCACACCGTGGACTAAGTCAAATGGGGTAAAACTAGTGACAGTTTCAAGGATATCTCTATCATCATAGAAGTGGTGTCAGATAGATCAGGGGGATATTCCTCGATTGATCAGGATGAAGGAATACTGGAACTAGAGATCATATAAATGGTGTGAGTGGTTTTTGAGGAAGAGGCTGCAGGTTAGATCTCCTCAAGGATGGTGATTTCAAAATCATGGGAGTGCTTGCAAAGGTCACTGATGAGCGATTGGTACTCAGGAAATTTTTTCCAATGGTGGTAATAATGACCATATAGACCAAAAACTACACATGGCTGGTTGGTTCGTAGCGATTTGTTCTTAATTGCACATTAACAACTAGAGTGTCATTGGTATGGACTATTGTGCACATATGGCTTCAAATGATCAGCAAATCGAGACAATTTTGTGGTGCATGGCCTTGGACATCACATAAAGCACATGTAAGAGGAGGGAATGGTTTTGTTGTCTCTTTGGGTGTCTTTCCCCCATGATTTATGGGAGGAGGGGGGGTTAGTAGTAGAGATAGAATCATCCATTGTTGTACCAAGAGGTGGGTGTGACATTGTCTCAATATGTTGGACAGGATTCAGCACGATCTGTGGAGTTGGGGGAGGGGTGGGTGGATCCAGGTACCATGTAGGAATACCCAAAGTGAATACTGAAATATTTATACTAGCCATTACTGGCTTACTCACAATGCCATATGGTGGAAAGAGGAAAGGGGTCATGTGTATGGGTAATGAGCCCCAATAATTCCCTGATTTATACAATTGAGGTTGCAAGGAGATCATAACATTAGTGAACATAATAGTGCATAAATATGATATTTCAGTCGACTAAGGAGGAGGTGGTAAGGAAAAAAACGTGTTTGTCAAAGGAGAGTCGAAAAATAATCCCATGCCAATGACAGACATGAAAGGCATGGAGACATTGTCTGTGGTAGGGTCGATAGTAGGGAGGATGTGTTCCATTTTGATAGATCCCTTTGGATCATAATAGGTCAGTTTGTTAATCGTCACGATATTTCCATCATAGGGGAACATTAGGAGTTGAAAGAAGGTAGAGATAATGGATCACATTGCATATATATATCTATGTCCTAGGAGGAGGTTGTAACTGAGTTGGGAGTTGATAACCTCAATGCCAATCAACATGGTTTTTCCTTCTAAATTGATGGGGACATTCATGATAACTCACTGAGGTTGAGAAGAATGACCATCATAGCCATGTACGGTAGTGGTGGAAGGTTAAAGGGTTGGGAATCTGAGTTTCCACTAAGAAAAGGTTGACATAATGCAAGTGTATGCTCCCTCATCGATGATGAATTGATGAATGACCAAATTCTGATTCATGGCCAGAACTTGGAAGGCAAAGAATGATGGCATTTGAGGTTCTCCTTGATCCAAGTTGAAAGTGATCAATCGAGAATCACATGGAATGATGACACCTAACATGGATAGAAAATGTTTGTGTTGTGAAGGACAATTTTTAAATACTTCTAGAGAGGGAATGGAAGAGGGGTACTGGTCCAATTAATTGTCTATACTATAGTTAAGCGTGGCTATGGAAATGGGATTGTTTGCGACTTGACACAAATGGCACCATGAGACTTTGGCAGTCTCGTCTGTGGTGGGTCTCGACAAATGTAAATACATATCAATAGCAGTGGAGTTAGATGTCATGGAGGGATTAACGGTTCCCATGGTGGAGCCATACTATCTTTGTCGAGTCTATAAGTTGACATCATATGATAACGTCATAAGGTGATGGACACTAGGATCGATAGGTTTACCTGTAGTGTTGGGTGCAGGGATTTCTTGTATCAAGGGATAGGTTACAACCATTCATTTATTTGGTAAGGGGTTCTACAACACCATAGGCAGAGGACCCGGTGGTGTTGGTTTTGGTTGAGTTGGAGCAGTCATGTTCGGGTCATGTTGATTATTTTTTTAGAGTAAATGGTGAACTAAATTCATATGGGGACATTTATGTGTATAATGGTCGGAAGTGTTACAAATGGAACACAAATGCTTAGTAAGAAACTGAGGGTTCTTCACAAGTATAGGTGGACACTAGGGATTCTGTGTAGGGGGGTTATCTCTATTGGTGTCAGGAGGGTTAGGTTTTTTGCCACCTCCTTGAGGCTAGTTGTTTCCTGGATTTCTACCTCTCTGTCACCTTCCCTGTCCTTGTTGATTATTGGGGGCAGGCTGATTAGGGAGGTTCTTCTTATCATATATCTATCCTTGAGGAGTACGAGGATTTGGGACCATAGAAGGTGTAGGTTGCACAGATGGTGGGGCTACAATTCCAACCATCTAGCCACTACATGTAGGTGATAAGAAATTTGGTCTATGAATGTGAGGAATTGGTGTTGTATGTTGAATATTGTAACTTCAAAGGATATTCTAAATGTACTTTAGTGATATAACCCAAGGGAGAGCCTATTATACCTCCTACAGGGTGTTACTATTGTATTTAGTCATCATAGAGTCATGAGGTAAAGCCTCCATTGTAAGTCAGGTCATTAGTACCCTAATGAATAATATAATATATTGTTTTGAGTATTCCTAGGTGAAGTATGTCCAGACAGTTTAGTGGGGCCGACTTGATTAGGGTAAAAGTCAGTTGGCTCAATGTGTATAAATATAAGAGTTGTGGTTCTTATTTGGACAAAAAGACACTCACTTGTGTAGCGCATATGATGGAGAGAGAGAGACATAACAACAAGGAGGAGGATAAATTTTTTGGTGCTATATCTTATACATCTTATATAGAGGATTTTTTTATTGGTTTTCTTCCCCATGAGGGTTTCCCAAGATAAATATTGTGTCTATATTGTGATTGTGTTTCTATCAGTGATTATGGATATGATATTGCTATGATTTTGAATTGAACACTAATGATATCTAGTCTAGCATATGAAATATTAACATGGTATCATAGCTAAATTGATTAGGACAACTTTCACAAGGTGAAACTCTCTCTCCTCCCTCTCAGGAAGAAATTAGGGTTTCTATGAATTTTGGAATTTGGAATATTTTATTGCATAGAAATTTGTGCCTCCTGGGAGTGCATCTATTGATCCCAATATTCAAGGTTTTGGGTCATTGAATCTCTGGGAAATCCAAACCCTAGTTTGGCAGTGACTAGAAAACTACAGTGAACCAAAATAAAAAATTCTGCAGTGCTGCAACCTCATTTGAAGGCTGAATATTTGGGATCTCCAAAAAGGATTTGGATCAGCCAACTTTCCTCAATTAATCGCATCTATTGGTAAGGCCAACTTTTTATTTTGAGAATTTTCAAATTTTAGTAACTTACTGGATAGGATGGCCCCAAGCACTAAGATTGAGGAAAAATTGGAAGGCATAGAAAGCTTCCTACCATGGAAGTACAGGATTGGTATCATTCTTAGAGAGAATGGTATTGAGAAGTACATCAAGAATGAAGTTGCAGAACCAATAGAAGTTGAAGCTAAGGAGAAGCATGAACAAGACCTAGTCAATGCAATGAGGATCATTGCTAACTCTATTAAGGATCACTTGATCCTATAAGTGTCATCTAAGAAGACACCAAAGTAGATGTATGATGTTCTTTCTAGAATGTATAAAGGAAAGAACATCAACATAAATATGAATATGAGATCTCAACTGAAGGGCATCAAGATGAGAAAAGGAGAATCAATTCAAGATTACTTCACAAGGGTTTCCCAGTTCATAGAATAACTAAGTGCTATTGGACACACCCTTGATAAGGATGAACTAGTTATGACTACTCTCAATAGTCTCACTAGACCTTCAGACTCATTCATGCATACTTTGTGTTACAGAAAAGAAAGTATAATATTTGACATAGCACAGGAAGATTGCATTCAACAAGAAGCTAGAGTAGGAAATAGAGAAGCTCTACTCAGAGCAGATGACCAAGATCTACCCACCCATACTAAATAAAGGAATAAATCAAACTTCAAGAATATTAATCAGAAACCTTCTAAGAATAAATTTTGAAAGAAGAAGGATTACTCAAAGTATCAATGATACAATTATCCTAAGATAAGACACCTAGCCAGATAGTGTCCATCACTAAAGAAGAATAAGAATAACAAGAGACATCATGCTCATCTAGAAGAAGATGAGGATGAATAAGAAAGACCTCAAAAGAGACTAACATAAGAAGAAGATGTAGATGAATATGTAATATTCTCTGCACTCCTTGGGTCTGTAACACCTAGAGAAGACACATGGCTTATTGATAGTGATTCCTTGAAGCACATGACAGGGAATAAGCAAACTTTTTCAAGACTTGAATAGAAGAAATCTCCATAGGAAGTATCATTTGGAGATAACTATCAATATCCCATCAAAGTTATTGGTGAATCAAGCTACAATCTTGACTCTAGGACTTCCATGAAGATGAAGGAAGTATTGTATGTAACAGGTTTGAAAAATAACATACTTTCCATCTCATCTCTAGATAAGAAAGGATATAGAGTTTCTTTTATAGATCGAAAAGTATTGATGTAGTCCAAAGGAAAGACACTTGAAGATGATGTGGTCATTGGAGAAGAAGGAGGAGGGATGCGTAAACTCAAAGGACATCCAGAGACATCCCTTGTCCATGACACTGCTAGCTGAAGTGAACTATGGCATATAAGGTTTTCTCACATCAACTACAAAGCATTTCCCTATGTGAGAAAGGTGGTAACCGGGTTACCATATCTAAATATTGATCATGAGGGTACTTGCAAAGGATGTGCAAGTGGAAATAACATTAAGAATCGCTTTCCGAAAAGTGAAACAAAGACCAAAGGTACATTAGAACTAATCCATTTTGATGTGTGTGGTCCTATTCCCTCTATAACCTTAAGTGGGTATGAATATTATGTCACATTTATTGATGATTATTCTAGAAAGACTTGGATATACTTCTTGAAGAACAAGAGTGAAGTGTTCAGGAAATTCAAGGAATTCCAAGCCTTGATAGATAACCTTTCATAAAAGAATATCAAGACATTGAGAACAGATAATGGTGAAGAATACACTTCAAAGTAATTTGAAGCATTCTGTAAGGAGGAAGGAATTAACAGGGAACTAACCACTCCCTATAATCCCCAACATAATGGTGTTGCAGAAAGAAAGAATAGAACTATTATGGAAGTAGTAAAGACCATTATTCATGACCAAGACCTCCCCATGCACCTATGGGATGAAGTATCAAGAACAACCATATATGTGCAAAATAGATGATCTCACAGTTCTCTTGGATTCAAGAATCCTGAAGAGATGTATACGGGAAATAAACCCGAAGTGAGCCATCTCAAGATATTTGGCTGTCCAATAAATGTACATATTCCGAAAGAGAAGAGAACCAAATTGGATCCTTTTGGAAACAAGGGAATATTTTTTGGATATTTTGAAGTCTCCAAATCCTTCAAGATATACATCTTAGGATTCCATCATATCGATATTAGTAGGGATGTAACATTTGATGAAGAGATAGCTCTTAAGAAATATAGAAGGTGTCATCTTGAAGAAGTACAAGAAGAGAATGTAACTCCTAGAAGGATAAAAGTTGAACCCTCTTTTGAAATAGTAGCATCAGAATATCATGACATGCTAGAGCCTCAGGAACCCCCTACTATGGATATCTCTCGAAAGAGAAAACCTGATTGGGTACGAGAAATCCTACAAGAAGAAGAGAGATATGGAGCTCCATAAGGCTCCACAAGAACCAGCAAAAGATCAAAGCCATATTCCAGTTATGTATCTTTGATGTGTGATCTTGTATATCAAGAACCCACCAACTATGAGGAATATTCTCAAAATAAAGAATGGGTTGAAGCAATGACAGAAGAATACTAGTCGATCATGAAGAATGATGTTTGGGATATAGTATCCAAACCAGAAAACAAGAGTGTGGTATCTTTGAAATAGATATACAAGATAAGACATGTTGTTGATGGAAGTACTGAAAAATACAAAGCAAGATTTGTGTCTAGAGCATTCTCTCAGAAAGAGGGGATTGATTATGAAGAGACAATTGCTACACTAGTAAGGTACACTTCCATTAGAACTATCATGGAACTTGCTTCCATCATGAAGTGGGAATTACACCATATGGATGTAAAGACAACCTTCCTTAATGGTGTGATCGAGGAAGAGGTTTACATTGAACAACCACAAGGATTTGAATTTGAAGATATAGTGACTCATGTATGCAAGTTGAAAAAGGATTTGTATATACTGAAGCAATCTCCTAGAGCTTGGTATGGCTGAATAGATAGATTCTTCACAAGTGTTAGAATATAATCCGTAGGGATTATATATTGTAAATAAATAAATAAAGAATAGGAAGCTGAACAGTTACGTAGGAATATGGATAGGCTGGTCGGAATCTCAACCACCGCCTGAAATGTATAAATATATGCATTGGCATTGGAATATAATCGAATCGGGAGTTATACCTAACAAGTGGTATCAGAGCTTGGCTATTTTCCATAACTCCCGCCTACTGCATTTCAGTCCTGGCATTCTGCTTGCCAGTCCATTGTCATTTTGTCTACCAGTCGCTGCCAGTTGCATTCATTGTGTGCATTTCTCCTCCAGTCTCTGCGTGCATGCATTATTGGTATAGAAAAATACCTAACCCTAACCCTAATTCTTTCACGCTGAAGCTTTGTGCTGCGACCTCTTCATTTGCATATCTCCACTCTCACTGTAAATGCGTTGAGTATATCTCCTCCATCAAATGATTAGACTGTGTCAAAACATGAGACCCATTCTCTTGTGATTTCCCATAACAGGATTGCTCATCCCGGTCTTGAACCACTGCGCTTTTAGATTTAAAACATGGAGATGATTCGCTTAGGAATGCTTTCTTAGTAAGCAAGTTTAATCGAGGGTTGCATTGTATAAGCTTTTCATAATTCCTGTTCAACAGCCTGTGAGGACACTGTAGGAAGTGTCTCCTGCATATGGTGGCTTGTCCTCCTGTAAAATCAGAAGTAGCCTGCCATAAAGTATGTTTTCTCCTCCACATATTGCTGCATGCCATTGATATACATTGAAGACTGCATGAATGCCCTTGGTGTGCCTGATATACGTTGAAGACTGCGTGAATGCCCTTGGTGTGGCGACGATATCCATTAGTACGACTGTGTTGTATGAACTGCGACTGCTTTGAAGACTATTCTCTTAGACTGCTGAAGACTGTGTGACAGTATTCTCAAGGAGCTATGAAGTATGCAGCTGTAAAGTATTCTCAAGGAGCCGTGACCTGAGACTATGCTCCCATACATTTGCATTGGAGATTGCTATGTATTTGTTGCCTTGAAGACTGCTACGTTGGAGACTACATGCGTCGGAGATTGCTGTGTATTTGCTGCCTTGAAGACTGCTCCAATACATGTGACGGTTGAACTGCAAAATTTGTGAAGCTATGGAAACCCTAATTTCTGTGTGAACACGTTGAAGACAGCGTTGGTGTGGCTACATTGAAGCCTGAATCCTAACTTCTGTTGAGTTTTTTGTGAAGAAATAAATACCTAACAAGTGACTGATATATTTTGTATTAAAGAAGTCTATGTTTGACTGATATATTTTGATATATTTTGTATTGACTGATACATTTGCTATAAACTTGCATTGTATTCACCTTGGCAGAGACTGTAGACCTACAAGGTTATTATTTCTCTTTGTAAATTACACTAACAGTTGTAAAAATGCAATCTATAGCATCTATAGTCGGTGCCACTCTCACTGGAAAAGACACCTATTCAGAATGGTGGAGGAAGATCAAATCTGCCTTCATCTACAATGACCTTTGGGACGGCATTTGTGAAGGCACCACAATAGAGACAACAGCCGGAAAGACCATAACCAGAGACCCTAAACCTCCAGAATCTGAGAAAGAGAAGGCCATTTGGAGAACAAAAGACAAGAAATATTTAGGAGTAATCACTGCCACAGTCAGTGAAGAGGTGAGCCAGCACATATTTCCTACAAAATCATGTTTTGAAGCTCTAAAAACATTAAAAGAACTGTATGATTCACACTCTGAAATGGAAGTTATTCAACTAATGTTAAAATTATTCAGTATTGAAGTAAAAGATAATGATCCCATGTTAGTTGCCTCTGAAATCAAAGCCATCATGCACAAGATTCAAGCCTCTGGTATGAAACCAGATCTTCCTCTTGCAGCATTTGTAAAATCTTTGTATCCTACTCACTCCAACTATCTTGAGTCATTGCAAGCTAGTGACAAGTTCAAATCACTAACATTTGACACCCTGGTAGAAAAGATAGCTGACAGAGAGAAAGCCTTTGGTAAGAAGACAACCGAGCCTACTGGAGAATCACTTTGCTTTTCTCAAAAATCAAAGAACCACACCAAAGACCAATCCAAAGATCATCCCAAAGGAGAAAGCAGCAAGAGAGGCAGAGGAAGAAGAAACTTCAGAGGTAGAGGGGGCAGAAATAACTTCACCAAAAGATCAGATTTGTAGTGCAAGCATTGTGGAAAGACTGGGCACACATCAGATCAGTGTTTGGCTTCATGGGACTCCATCAAAGACAAGCATAACAAGAAGAAATATGACAGTAAAAATCAAGATGCTAGTAAATCTTTTGATTTTGCTCATTGTATTGTTGCACATTATAATCTTGGAATTAATGAAATGACTTCACTTTCATCTTACAAATATTGTTGGCTTCTTGATACTGGTGCAACATCACACATGGCATTTAGAAAAGATTGTTTTGAAGAACTTAATGAAACAATAGATGGCATAGTTTACTTTGCAGATAAGTCAAGTATTAAACCAAAAGGAATGGGCACCATTCGACTGAAGATGCTTGGATTCCCTGATTTCTTGTTAAAGAATGTTCTTTATCTTCTAGAGTTGCAGAGAATCCTGCTGTCCATGGTGGAAATTTGACAGCAAGGCCATTCCATCCACATGTTTGATGGAATCGTTGAAATAAGAAAGTACTCTCACAACCAAGTCATCATGACCA
>LPNX010158686.1:21201-108602 GCA_001517045.1 Pseudotsuga menziesii | reverse complement strand
TATTACTTAGGAATTGAAGTCACTCAACATCCTAAGTAAATATTCCTATCTCAGAAAAAATATGTTGGAGAACTACTAAACAAATTTTGCATGATAGAATGCAATCCTATATCTACTCCAATGGAACATAAAATGAAGCTCACATCAAGTGAAGGAAAATAATTTGAAGATGTGACCAAGTATCGACAACTGGTAGGAAGTCTTATCTACCTTACAACAACTAGACCAAATATTTCTTATGTTGTTGGCATACTTTCAAGGTTCATGCATAAACCTTGTGAAGGACATTGGTCAGCTGCAAAAAGAGTTCTAAGATACTTGAAGGGGACTCAAGACGTTGGACTCAAGTACTCTAAAGTGGATGACTTCAAACTTATTGGGTACTCAGACTCAGATTTTGATGGCGATAAGGAGACAGGAGTATCAACTTCTGGATACACTATGAGTCTTGGATCAGCAGCTTTCTCATGGAGATCACGCAAACAGTCAGTTCCAGCAGATTCAACAACAGAAGCAGAATATGTGGCTGCAGCTGAAGCAACGAAAGTATTTAATGGCTCAGGAAGATACTTGAAGATTTGCAAGAAAAACAAGAGAACTCCACTCCATTGTTGGTCGACAATACTTCTGCAATCAAGCTGGCTAAGAATCCTAGATTCCATGATCGAACCAAAAACATCAACACAAATTATCATTTGATTCGACATCATGTAGAGGCCAAGACAGTCCATCTTCGACATTGTTCCACAAATGATCAAATTGCAGACATCTTCACCAAAGCGCTTAGACGAGAAAAGTTTGAAAGATTCAGAAACATGCTCAGACTTACGAACACCCCTTCGGATTAAGAGGGGGATTATTAGAATATAATCCGTAGGGATTATATATTGTAAATAAATAAATAAAGAATAGGAAGCTGAACAGTTACATAGGAATATGGATAGGCTGGTCGGAATCTCAACCACCGCGTGAAATGTATAAATATATGCATTGGCATTGGAATATAATCGAATCGGGAGTTATACCTAACAACAAGCATGGGATTTACCAATATTAAAGTTGATCCTAACCTTTATATAAAGATTATGGATGATGAACCAATCATACTATTAATATATGAGGATGATCTATTTGTAACTAGAAATGAGAAACATATCAATGATTGCAATAAGAAGATAGCTGAAGAATTTGAGATGAAAGATCTTGGATTGATGCATTATTTACTATGGATGGAAGTGTGGTAGAACCGATAAGGAATCTTTATGAATTAAGGAAAGTATGCAGTAGAAACCTTGAAAATATTTGATATGTTGGATTGTAAAGCCATGGCTACACCCATGGACACCAACTTGAAGCTATTACCTGAAGAGACATCAGAGCTAGTGGATGTGACTCAATAGAAACATATTATTGGGTCACCAATGTATCTGATGAACACAAGGCCATATATATTCTTTGTTTTGAACACATTAAGTTAGTATCTAGTTAAACCTAGATGGGTTGACCTGATAGCTACAAAGCATGTGATGAGTTACCTTAAAGCTACAATAGATTTGGGAATTTAATATGGGAGAGATCATGACTACATATTGTATAGCTATATGGATTCATATTGGGTCGGAAATGCCGCATATAGGAAGAGAAACTCAGGAGTATGTTATTTTCTAGGATCTACCATGATCTCATGGTTAAGTAGGAAACGGTCCAGAGTTGCTCTCAATACATATAAAGAAGAGTACATTGCAGCTTTCTCCACTTGTTGTGAAGTGATATGGATTCAAAATCTAATGTTAGGATTATTTGACATGGAATTGGACACCATATTAATTCTTTGTGGCAATGGCAGAGTTGTATAAAGATGACAAAGAATCTAGTGTTCTGTGAGAAATTGAAGCATATAGAAATATGATATATTTATGTAAGGGATATGGTACAAAAGGGATCTATAAATATCTAGTATGTGAGTACCAATGAGAAATTTACTGATGTACTAACCAAGCCTCTATCTTGAGTAAAGTTTGAATATTTATGTGACAAGTTTGGTGTAGTTTGAAAAGACTTCCCTCACAAGGAGGAACAATGATGGGACTACAGATGATGAAGATATGTACCTTCTTCAAAAAGGAGAAACAAATCAAAGTTATGGACTCTCCTCGAAAAGGAAGAATAGGTCAAAGACATGAACCCTCCTTAGATAAAGGGGGATCAGGTTGATAATATGGATCCTCCCAGGAAAGGGGGAGTGACCATGAGATTGACATCGATGATGGTATGACAATGATAATCCATCATGAAATCTGTGGACAAGGTATGAAATTACCTTGTGGACAATAGTATCCTCTTTTGAGGATGGCAGGTATAACACTATGTTCCTAAGAGTGGTACTTACTAGCTAAGGATGGCCTTGCAGATGTTACACTCACATGGAGAGTACCCACATTTAGTTGTGGATACCATAGAATAACACTCACTCAGGAGTAGTACTAAAATTTTTGGTATGGAATCTCTACGATGAGTCCTCATAGACGAAAGTACCAACATTATATATGTAGTCAATATCTTCCTTGTAGACAATACTCTTGTATGGAGAGTATTCCTACATTCATATGTAGATACCATAGAATAACTCTCCCTTGGGAGTGGTCCTAACCTCAGTAGTATGGATGTTCTACGATGATGTTCGAAATTTTGAATGTGGTCAAGATCTTCCTTGTAGACAATAGTCTTACATGGTAGAGTATACCTACACGTGAGTATAAAAATCACTTGGGAGTGGTCCTAAACTCAGTAGCATGGATGGTATACGATGAGTCTTGACAAATGATCGGGCCTACACTGGGTGTGGTCGAGATCTACATTTAATTGTAGATGATTCAGTTGATCGATATCTTGTATCATGATGATGGAGAATTGCATCATCCTTGGACTTATGTCCTAAAGTGATTGGGATTGATCATCCTACAAATAGATCATTTGTACTGTAGGTAGCATGGAGGAAAAGAATCAAGTATATCGAATTACAGTGGCGAAGGGTCAACTAGATCAAATTGTGGCTGCAAAGTATCAAGACTATCGTAGTTTTGTTGCAAAGGATTGAAAGGATTGAAGTGTTATTGCAAAAGGGTTGAAATCATTGAAGTGTTTCTACAACGGATTGAAAGGATCAAAGTGTTGCTACAAAAGGATCAAAAGGATCGAAGTGATGCTACAAAGGGTAAAGAATATCAAAGTGCTACTGCAAATGATAAAGAAGATCAAAGTGTTGCTACAAAATATCAAGAAGATCAAAGTACTGCTACAAAGGATCAAAGTACTACAAAGGATCAAAATATTGAAGGGCCTCTACAAAGGATCAAAAGGTTGAAGCATTGCTGCAAAAGGATCAAGTGATCATGTGATGTAGAAGATGTAGAGTAATTGTTCCAGTTACTTATTGTGAAAACTTGCTATGACATATAGATGTATTAACTTGATACTACTGAAGATATTGTATCTATGTGCTCATATTTTCTATGATGATGATGTCAGTAGAATAACCCTCTTGTTAAGGGGGAGTGTTGAATATTGTAACTTCAAAGGATATTCTAAATTTATTTTACTGATGTATCCCAAGGGATATGTTATTGTACCTCCATTGGAGTGTTACTATTGTATTTGATCATGATAGAGTCATGAGGTAAAGCATCCATTATAATTTGAGTCATTAGTACCCTAATGAATAATATAATATATTTTTTTGAGTCTTCCTAGGTGAAGTCAGCCAAGACAGTTTAGTGGGAATGACTTGATTAGGGTGAAAAGTAGTTGGCTCAATGTGTATAAATAGAAGAGTTTTGGTTCTTATTTGGACACATAGACACACATGTGTAGCTCATATGAGAGAGAGAGAGAGAGAAACATACCAACAAGGAGGAGGCTAAATATTTCAGGGTTATATCTTATACATCTTACATAGAGGAATTTTTGTTGTGTTTTATTCCCATTGAGGGTTTCCCATGATAAATACTGTGTCTATATTGTGATTTTGTTTCTATCAGTGATTCTTGATATGCTACTACTATGATATCTAATCTAACATATGAAATATTAACACAAGAGACACAAACGAAGGTGTGGCTCCACACTGATTTATTACGCGTGAAACATCAAGGGTGTAACTTGGTTAGGAAACACTAGGGGTGGTACCAGAATGAGGTGGCATCGAAGGAGAGGTTGTGTATAGATGAGGATGATGACAAATATATCCAATGACTCTATAAAAAGCATGGGATTCCCCCATCGTATCTCGACATGAGGATCCATCATGAGGAGTGTATGGTATGATGGTATAAAGATTCCCTGATTGGGAATATATGAGATCAAACTATTGTTCCTTGAGGATGGATTCCTTGTCGGTTTGTTGGTGCTCAGATGCAATGCCCTTGGCGATGGGGGGAAGTAAGGTTTTTAGAAACTTATCCAATAAAATCATGGCATCTAACTGGATCTTACACAAGCTACGATGAAAACGCCACTCATGGATATGATCAGTGATATGGGTAGTTGTGTTTTGTCTATAGGATAGTAGGATTTCCATGCCCTCATCATAATGAATAGGTGACTGGAAGTACTGGAGAAACATCGAGGCTAACAAGGAAAAGTCTTGGTAAGTGGCATGAGGTAGTTCAATATACAATTTGGCCACAACACTTGTGAGTGTGCTCTAGAATAGTTGCAATCGGATAGAATCATCCACTACGATATTAGATGAAAACCATAAGTGGAACGACATGATGTGGTTTTGGGGGTATTCTCCCAAATTCCCATCAAACTTAGGGATTTCTTAAGGGATTTTGGTAGGCAGGGAAGGCCATAATGGGTTGTGAGGAATGGGGTCATTTGTCAATCGTTCCAAATTAGGAAGGTTGAGACTATCCATGAATTGTAGACTAGGACCAATACTAGATTGGGAAGAATCAATTATGGCACCAACGGCAGTGTAAATGTAGTTCTCGCAGGTAAATGGGGGGGGCAAGGCTGACTTATGACAATAGAAGTAGTCAACTGAATGGTGGGAATAGCCAGAATGGAAGTAGAAGGGATAATTCCTCCATTTATGAATGTGTCATATCCCTCCCTTGAAGGGACATCAAAAGTGTTGAACTTTCCTAACACCTAGGGGTCAAAAGATGAATTAATTAATTTACCTAGGGAATTTTGGTTATTGAAAACTATAGAGCCATGTATTAGGATAATTTCCAATTATAATTATTTTATGTAATTATTTAATTAATGTGGAAAATAATGAAATTTGGAAATGAGTGCCATGTCAATAGGGTGCATTAGGAAACTTTCCTATGATGGAAAAATGGTAACACTCAAGCAAATTCTAAAAAAGAACTCAAGCCAAAAAGATAGAAACTAGCAGAAAAGAAAAATGACATAAAAAAGATAGCATCTATCAAAAGTAGGAAAAGAAAGGTAGTTTTCAAAACAGGAAAGTGCAGAAATTCAGACACAAAGAAGGAAACATTTTTGTTAAGGAGGGCATAGTTTCCATTTTGGACTGAAGGGAACAAATAAGTAAACACTACCTAATCCTCTTACTTTTTTTTTCCCTCAAGGAGGGTGAATTCATGATTAGGGTTAGGTTTTAGCAAGTGGAAACTTGCTCAACAGGTGAAGGATTTTCTCAACAAGTCACCCAAGTCACTCAAGGTTTATTTAAGGGTGCTTCCAACTCCATTATTCAATGTGGTTGACGTATTTTTTTTATTGATTGAAGCTAAGCTTCAACACTGAGTGATGTGCCTCAGTTCTATTAGGTGATGCACCCCAAGTCCATTGTTCCTCTCTCCCCATATTATCCCCATCTTCATTTCAGATCAGACTAAAGGTAAGGATAATCTTTATCCATTAATGGAGTGTTATTTCAGGTTTTGAATCCATTCTCGTTCCATTCCATCACATCACAGTGATTGGTATACTCTCCCATTCGAATCTTATAGATCTCTCTAATATTCCCTTATTTTCCTGACAGATTGTTGATATGAATTTATGAGGTGAGGTTTATGGATCTATGCCATTAATTGAGGTTATTATCAATCCCTGATATGAGTTTCATAAAATTACCAAAGCTTTTGTAGAGCACCTTGGTTAGAAATACATTAAAATGACTAGTTTTATATTTCGAATGAGTTATAGGACTGAGACATTCATAATATTCTTCCTTTCACTTCTGAGCATTCATTTAAATAATATTTAACACCTTCCAAGTCTGAACATAAATTTTAGTAACCTTCTTCCAATGTTTCAACTCCCTAGAATCCGAGCTGAGAGTGTAGTCCAAGGGACTAGTTTTTCCTATGAAATTTCCTAAGCATTCCAAATACGTTATAAACATGCATATACCTTTGTATGCTTTCATATAAATTCATATCATATCCATATCAGTTTCCTCAAGCCACTAGTTGTTGGAAGTGAAGGTTCATTCCTAGTTTGCACGGTTGGGACCCCCTGAAGCGTGGGAGTAGGCTTCAACGGAGCTGATTTTGAAACCTAAATGGTCCCCAAAATACATGTGCTTAGGGAAATAACTAAATCATTAAAAAAAATATCTTTTTTTCTTCCCTTATCCCTCTACCATTCCCATTTCTGTCAACAATGCCCATAATTTACCCTGCATAAGGAAGTGAATGGTTTAATATCAAAATTTTATTTCATATTCTAATTCATATTAGCAGCAGAGATAATATTCTGATTTGATTTCAGATCAGGGATACTACAATGGCATCATAGCTCTTTCCTTTTCCCAATATGTTGAAAGTAAGTTCTTGATTTTAATAAAATTTCAGCCATTTCGTACTCTAATGAAGACTACAATGAGCAGTATGAAGAGTATTACAGACAATATGAAGAATAAGAAGGTGCCTATGTTGATGGAGGTATACTAAGTGATGAAATTGATGACTTCTATGCATCATCCTATCATGAATTCATGAGGCCTAGATCTATTCATTATGGGTTATCTTGTAGATGGAGGCAAAAGGAATCAGTTATGTACCTTGCAGATTATTGGGGACTGAGTGATGGACTTATGAAGGACCTTTCTTTGCGAGCGTACTGCACTCTTGAGATACGTAATTTAATCAGAGATCCCTATTGTGGGACAAACATGAAAAGTATTTCACATATGGTTGATGAAGAGTGAAATAAAGTGGGGACTAGATGGTTTCCATCTAGAGCCAAAAGAGAAAAAGGAGAACATAAACCTAGGGAAGAGCACAATCCATCACAAGAATATTGAAAAATAGATGAAGATCCTGAAGTAGATCCTACACTTAGTTCTGTGGAAGAGGAAACACAAAGGTATACTCAAAATTCTTATTTATGTACTAATCACTCTATATTGTATATCCTTGAATTACCCTCCATTCCATACAATGATGTGATTTAGACAAGGGTGATTCCGTGGTTGAAAATCTACTTTTGTAGGAGCATAAGGCACTCCAAAATGAATTTGAAAAGGCTCGAAATTCAATCCTTAATTATGAGGATTATGGAAATGAAGTAGAGGTAGAGAGTCATGAGGTGAAGAGCAAGTAACTACAAGGTGATTGCATGGAAGAATAAAGTGAAGATGAATTCACCATTCTTTATGGGTAATTTCTAGATCACTGCTAAGTATGTTGGTTCATGTGATGGTGGAGAGACATATTTTGTTTCAGATCCAAAACAAGATTACATATCAGATTTACAATCACCTATTGAACCACATAATGAAAAGGAAGACAATCCCACACCAATTGGGTGTGAACCTGAGAATTAGGTGTTAGAGAAGGCCACCATGGTGTCCTTACAGGAATATGATGAAGATGAAATTTTAAGGTATGAGGTGCTTTCTTATTTTTTCAAAGATCACATTTCATTCCAACCTTCAAAGATACCATCCACTTCACATCATGGAAGTGATTTTGCAGAAGATTCAAAGGTTGAACTCTATGTTGAGAATGAGTTTTGTGTTGTGGATCCATGCCAAAAGAAAAATTGTCTTATATGTCAACTATTAGAATAATAAAATTTTGTGGAGGATCTTCTTTGTGAGACACATCGTTTGAGTGGATCACTAAAGGAGGACATAGAGAAGCTTATGGAATCCATGAGAAATGTTTTTTACATCAATGCCTTGGTGGCAAGATGTTGTTGGGAAGCTTTTTGAGGAGAGATTGTTGGGCCCATAAATGACCCCTTTTTAACCACCCTTATCTACCTCTTTTTGTCTCATCCTATTCTATTATGTATACTAAACATATGTTTTTCCTTCACTTGGTCCCTCAATTCATATAGGTATGGTTAATCATTGTCTTATTTTATTAATGCTTAGGATTGTTGTAATCAGGTCTTTACATATTAAATTATGCTAACATATGGTGGTTTTATAAAGATAATTAGAGATGTAAAAGATATAGGTGTAGTAGGCCGAACATGCCAAAAGAGGGATGGACATTCATTGCTGAGATGATCTCCATCCATTCCATCATTTCCCAAAAAACACGGTCCAAGGGTATTATTCCATGCGAGCTATACAAAGGTAGCTGCAATAGGCTGCAACAGATTCGGAGGCAATAGTGTGTTGCTACTCGAAATTAGCTGCAATCCACATAGTATCTTCTCAATTAATCATGATCATTATTTCTGGCTCGAGTAACAACTTTCCTATATCTTTTGCTCTCATCTTGCCACGACTGTAACAACTCATCGTAATTAGGGCATCTTGAAGATCAGAGATCTTCATGGATGACCGATAATAGTGGGAAGATGTTATGATTGTGTTGTGGCTTGCAAAATTCTAGGTAACAATAGTTAGGGATTCTCCCCAATAAACATTCCCAGCTATCCCGTTACTATTTGGTATGGGGAATCTGACAGTATTACGGTCCGGCTACTGCAGGTCAAGTAACAAATTAAAATGCTTTACCGGTTACGGCCCAGTCCACCGTGTATATTTTTTAGTTTTTGTGTTTAAGTTATGATGTGCAAGTGCCTATCTAAAAATGCAAATTGATAGAGATAACGAGGAGTGTCACAATGTGATGTGCAGGTTCTTACCTCTCATCTTACCTCTCTCACATCTAAATCACAAACAACAAGAAACTAACTATAACTAACTAACCTATCCCTAGGGAGTAGAATTATCAGTTGACAATAAGTAATGTATTTCTGCGCATGCATTAAGAAAAAATACAAATAGTTGTTACCTATTTTATAACACATCAACATTAATAGAAATATGAACAACAAGATAGCTTATTGTTTATGACAACCTTCATTACTCATAGTGGAAATTTCACAGAATAAAATAGAGTGCATTCATAACATGAACAAAAATTCAATGAGTTAGAACGATCTCATAGTTAATGGACATAAGCTGAAAATGAAATAGTTCACATTCAACAGATCCTTGGCAAAGCATTTGAAACATTCCACCAAACTTTCTCCAGTAGAAACTTGTAATTCTTTATTGTAAAAGGAAGTAGTTCTTCTTACAATATCTCTCAAAAATTGCTTGGGAAAGAAGTCCCTCCTACATCTAAAATATCCTATATTTATACAAAAAGCAAAACCTTTGGGCTGCCCCTCAATGACTTTTGGGCTTCCCCAACCTCTCAATCCCAAAATTTTGTCTTGTAGTGTGTGCTCATAATTTATACAATATATTACCTTTCAAAACAAAAATATTTTCAAACACTTTATGAAGAGGGGCCTGCTTGGTCGTTGATGAAATTTTTCCATGCATGAGCCTCTGCTGCTATACCTTCAAATCCAGAGGGTTTAAGAAAATGGATATTTATGTAATATTTGGCTTCTTGGTTCCTTACCCATTCTATTCTTGCAGGACTGAGGTGTAGCTGATCCTCTAAGAGGTGTATACTTACAGCTACATGCTGCATTCTTTAAGATCTGTTCATATAGATCCTTTACTTGTTGGATCTCTTACTCGTCTTCTTGGTATCTATTTTGTAGATGCTCTATAAACAATTTATGCTCTGGTATTGATTTCAATCTTCTCTCTACTGAAAAATGGCATCTATTGTACGTAGCAAGCACCCTCCTGCAGTATTCGACACATGCTCCCCTCATTTTCTTTATAGTTTTCTTGAATTATTCTGCAACATTGATTGCAAACTCCAATAAATCATATTCCTGCTTTAAACTCTGCTGGTCTTTAACTGGTAGCTCCATGGGAGGTTCCTCATTTGTTTCTATCCACACTATTCTTCCCATCAGAATCTCCAGAATCTCTTGAGATCTATCCAAAAAAAAATACGTAGTGTCTAAAATTTATTCTAATCTGCTATCTATTTGTAAAATCTTACATCTTTCTTCCTCAACACACATTTGCAAATGGTGTATTTTCCTTCTCTAAGTTAGAACATGTTATTTTAAAGGCTGGAAGTCTGTCTTCTGTTCTATAGCATCCTTCAGTGATGATGTCAATGAAGCATTCTATTCTTCCAATGCTACCACTTGTATTTGATATTGCTTTTCTCTTTTTTCCGTAGCAGCCTTCTCTGTTTCCAACTCAGCAATTCTGCTCAGTAACTAGTCCTTTTCTACACTCAGAGTTTCATAGGACACCTGAATGTCATCTTTCTCAGCTTTCAACACCTGATGCTCTAGCTATAGCCTTTGTAATTTTGCTAAGCTGTTTTGAACATATTTTTCTGTTTTCCTTGTAGAAATTTATAAATCCTCCTTACTAGCTTGTAGAGTCTAGAGTTCTGATCTTGAATTCCTCACTTCATTCATCATGTCCTCATATTTTCTTTTCAATTTATGACCTTCATGCCTCTCCTTTTTCAGTGTTTCTTTTAATTGTGCTGCATTCTTTCTTGACTGCTCAAGATCCATCATCATCCTGTCTACATTATCTTCAGTAGCTTGGGTTAATGCCACCCTAGCTCTTGCTATCAATCTTAGATCTGCATCTGTCCCATACACCAAAGTCTTGTCAATTATCATCTTTCCCGATTTTCCTCATGTTTCAACCTTTTTCTCGGTTCTTTTAACAATCCTTTTCTTCTCCTTGTCATAGAAAATGGTACTAAAATCAGGGACCTCATCCCCTTCTTTCTGCATGAAAGGAATCAAATTCATTCCAGAAAACATAGCTTGCCCTATTGTGCTTCGAGAAGATGCAGCAGGCTCCTGGGGATCAGGATTATCTTGTCCATGCCCTTGATCTGTATGATCATGTCCCCCCTGTGTATCCATCTGTTCAGTAGTCTGTTGGTCTTTTTGAGATCTTGTTAATATTAGACCTTCACTTTCTTCTTGTCTTTTCTTTATCTCTTCTTCTTCATTCTTCTTTCTCTCCTCCTCTTCCTTATTTGTTGCTTCCTCTGTAGCTCTCTTTTTTTCTTATTCTTCATTCTTTAGCCAACTCTCTACTTTTTGTGCTAGCCTTCTAGAATCTTCTTCCCTGTTTTTGTCCTCTTCTTCTTCTGCTGTCTTAGTCTTCTGTGCAGTTTTGGCTTTTTCTCCCACAGTAGTGATTTTCTGTTTAAATATCTTCTTTAGGGAAGTCATGTTCTTTGCACTCCTAAATGTTTCCTCATCCTTGTCCCAGAAGTTGGTATACTCAAAATGAATGCTTTCCTCTTTGTAGTGATATGCTACCTTATTCCGGGAGTCATTCCTGTGAAAGTTCATCTCACCAAAATGGAAGTTCTCCAGCTCTTGCACAAATTCTGCAGTCTATTTTACCTTTGAAAACTTATAACTCCCTATCTAGAAAGGTATGGAAGGATATGTTTCCTTTTTATGCTCGAACAAGAAAATCCCTACACCATCAAGATATACCTACTGCACTGCCTCTTTATGTAGCACATAATCAGTGGCATATTTAGGGAGTAGAGAAGGTGCTCTGGAACCCCCGTACATTCTGATATATATTCCTTGCTCAGTTAAATAATAGTCTCCATATTCCGTAATGAATTTGAATGCCTCTTCGGACATGTAGTTGCATTTGGTCAGGAAAATTAGAGTGTACAAAGGAATGATGAAGTGTTCACATATTTCTCGGTAGTAGCTATAGTATTTGTGTGCCCAAAATAATTTATATGCAATATATACCAGGGTCCTGTCTCTATCCCAATTACACCTCAAGGATGGAAAAGACTGGGTACACAGTATACAGTCAACTAAGATAGAGCTCATGCAGAACTCTAATTTCTTCTGTGACACCCCTCCCAAAGCTGAAGATATGCATGCTGAGAGGCTATTGGACACTATGTTTGACCAATTGAATATGGTTCCTTAAGTGACCACATAGAATATAATTTGTACCCATCCTATTTTGAAGCTTTTTCCATGAGCTCTACCAAAAATCCTATTCAGCATTAGTGAAATAGAACTATAAGGAGACCAGAGAGTGGATGTATCATATTCTCCTGATGTCCTGGTTCGAAATTTCTTCCCTGGTATCATCATTCTTTTTACTGTTTCTACCAGGTCCATAGCTGTCTCTTTCAACCAGCTTTCTGTTAAGTAAATCTGAGCAGGAGGCAGATGATATGCCATGGAGACATAAGCAGGGTTGTATGCATCGTAGCCCTATTTAGTAGTATTTTCAAGGATCATCGTAGTTACATCTTCCCTAGGCAGAATCCAACTGATCACCTCTGAGCATGGGAACAACTCAGGTCTTGTGGCTACTTTCATAAGAGTCGATTTCTCGATGTTTGCATAAATAGTCAGCTCTTCGAATCCTACATTAGGCAAATTTTTATTTGCAATCATCCTCTATATTTCCCCCCATTTATAATCCGGTTCGAACCCAGTGGTAGCTTTGGTATATTTATATATGTATTCAACCTTGGTGATGATTTCAACCTCTGGTTCTCCTTCGACAACATGAGCCTTCTTCTTTTGTTTTTGGACATATTTTCTATGCAATAGTCACCCTGTCATAAACACAATATGTTCTTAGACCATTTGATATTTTAGCAAGTGTTTTAATAATAAAGAAAAATGGTATCAACCTATTTACCTCTTCCATATGCATTCTCAAAAATAAACTATACAGAGTATTAATGCATGAAAAGAAAAAATGACAAGGCAAAAGAAACTCCTGCAAGTTGTGTCTTAAAATCCTCTAAGTCCACTGTCTATAACTAAAAACACAACCTTCATAAAAAAAACTCTTCATTTTAATCTAGGCTGCATTCAAACTAATATAAATCCTCCAGTTAAAGCATGAACCACACTATCGTTACTGCTAATCCTTAAACACGAGACCCTATAATATGCTCTTCAATGCGGAACAGCCTAACTTGACAAAAATATTGAGAAACAGGACTGTCCATCAGGACGTTCACTATTTTCCTTCTAAAACATCAGCAGCATAGACGACAAGCCCTCCGATCCAATCTTCAATCGAATCTTGACAACAATAAAATAATTCATCGAAAAATCAGAAATGTTAAGTGCTTAAATAGATAAAAATACTCTTCAGCTGGGCAACGGTAATAGCAGATCATTTACCTTCCGAAACAGTGAAAAAATAGTCAACTAATCCTCTGACTTCCCAAAGATCAAATTAAGTAGAAAAACTGGACTTCCAGGATAGATTTATAGAAATCGATCAAACCTAGGCTAGATAAAACCAAAAGGAGGGTCCAAAATTTTCAAAAAAAAATAAAATTTGGGAAATTGTTGTAGTTGCAAGAGTTTTTAATTGTATAAATACTGGGAACTATTCCGAGCCAGGGGTGGAAAAGTTAACCAATTTTATTGTATTATCTATGACTAAGGTTGTGTGCTCATCTGCCACTTTTAATATGAGTTTGATTCTTCAGATCTTGGTGTTTTAACATGTGTTACTTCTAGCATCTCTATGTGAATGCTGAGCCCGTCTTCCCACAGGGATTGCAGAGTTGATTAGGTATTTTATTTATTCTGTTGTGTGATCTTGTGATAACTTCATTTATTTATAGTAAGCTGCAACAGTTATCGATTTGCTGTGTGTCATTTGAATAATCAGTAATTACATCTCTGGTAAAACTGCAGTGGTGTGGTGTGTCAGTCGACTGTATTGGTTAACTTTGTTTTATGGAACTCTGTGACAGCTGTGATAGCTCTGTTTATCCATATTTCTTTCAATTTCTATTTTCTTTAGATCTTTGCATTTTGTTCCTTCGCATTTATAATTGTAGAATTTAATTCCTGTACTTTGAATTTATAGAATAGTTGAATCAAGATAGTTGGGATGGATCTTTAGATGGTTTGGTAATTAGGGATTTAACTTTCTGCAAAAGTAATCTAGATGTTATTTCCTGAATCTTTTCATTCTATATTAAGAATCGTAAGAAGGTACTTGTGATTGCATTCTTGAGAAGGTAAATTAGGTTAAGCAGATTTTGGGATGAGTGTGGCTGAACAGGAAAGTAGGATCATTTACTTATGGCATCAACTACTTAGTGTTTAAAGCATATATATATTATCCTTGAAATAAGAGACTTCCTTGGGTTGACAATTTATATTGAACACTCTGTATGTTGGATTTAATTAACTTGCATATAGGGTTCCCAACATTTTGGCACCATTGTCGGGGAAGAATAAGTATTAGACACTATAGTAGTTGCATCCAGTAATTATATTTATTCATTCTTCTTTAGTTTTTAAGTTTGCATGTTTTGGGTTGCATGAATACAAGAAGGGTATAGCGTGACCATAATATAAATCCCAGAACCCCACAGAACACTAATGTTGTAGGTGGTCAAGGCCGTGGGTGGAATCCAACATTGGGAAGAATAACATTCATTGATGACCTGGTTGATAGAACCAATTCTTCTACTCAAGGCCGCTATCAGGAAATACCTATTAGAAGAATCCCTGTCACCCCTGGAGTGGCAGCGTCAGTCTCTACAATGGAGAAAACACGAGGAGCTGCAACACCCTCGGATATCCCTGCGAAGGAAGACATAGTTAGTACTATAGGATTGGCTCACTAATATTTGATCTATCACATTAATGGGAAGTTTGTGACTAAAGAGGAGTGGACATATTTCCATAAAAAATTTAACGACTAGTCGAATAACGAAGAGGATAAAATAGAGGAAGATATGAGCAATAGACGCGATCCCGAAGAGGAAGAAGCAATGGGTGAAAATCATCATCATGAGGGTAATTCCCCACTTGAAGGGACGGTTTCTACACTTATGTTCCCAATTCAACAGCCAGAAGGGATAGCCCCCATGAAAAATATATCACCATCGGTGTTTCCTCGCTTTTATGGAAAAGCAGCAGAGGATCTGGATGAATTTCTTTTCGAATTTGACATCCTCTGTCGCAGCTACGACTACACCACCAATGCACAAAAGTTGAAACTTTTCCCTGTCACTCTAAAGGACAATGCATTATGTTTGTTTATGAGCCTACGAGGAGGAACTGTCACTAACTAGGACCGGATGAAATAGGTGTTCCTGGAGAAATATCAGGAGTATTGCAATACCAAGGATAAGAGAGAAGAATTGTTTAAAATGGTACAGAGGGACAGTGAAATTCTAGAATATTTTGTTGAAAGGCTTTTATATAATGTGCAGAGAGATGGACATACTAATATGGGGTTAGATGTGCTCAAAATAATCCTAATTTGTGGGATTAGGGATGATTTCCTAGACATGTTAAACCTATTAGGAAAGGGGGATATCTTCAAGGAGTCCTTTGAAAAGATCATTGAACTGTGCAAAAGGTATTCCAGGGGATCTTCCAGGAATAACAAACGAGACAAACGGGACAAATTAGAACGTGATTTCTTTGACAGAACACAAAATTCATCTAATGGAGGGGCCACCCATGCAAATATACAAAATCTCCTTGAAAATTAAAAAAACAGAAATTATGAGCTCCATCTCCTCAAAAATATATGTCCTGAGGGAAAAGTAGAAACAAGCAGTAGAGGATCTCACACTAGGTGTATTCTTCCCTAAATGTAGGAAGAACCACCCTATGAAGGAGTGCCTGCTCGATAAGGTAGAAGTGTGTCATCTGTGTGAGCTGAACCATGACACAAAAGAATGCCCTTCCCTACCTTAAGTGAAGGCAGTTCTGTAGGCATCAACTCCAGATGTGGAATCGGCTTACTTTATTTCACAAAAAAAGCCCTCCCAGCCTCGAAATCAAGGTATGACCCCAGGATTGTTTCCATTTTTGAATAACATGAATAATTGGAATAATATGTAGCACATGAATACACAATTCCCTTTATCTTATTCTAACCCTCAATGGTACCCCTCTCAACCTCCAATGCAAAAATTTAACTCCTGGAACCCCTAGACATAGCCACCAAACCAACAAAATTCCTGGTCTCCTGGATGGAGGAATTTCCATCTAGGGAACCAGTTTCCCCATAACCAACCCTTTCAATAGCTTCCACATCAAATTTTTCCTCATCAACCATACCCTCCTCAACAATATCCTCAGCCTTATCAGCAGTCGTAGCTGCAACTCCAAAATAATGTTTTCCCCAATATGCCGATACGACCATAGCTTCCTCCTCAACCTAACCCTAACCCAAATAATAAAGCAGTCCATCAGTTTGAGACTGCCAACATTCCCACTCACTCCATTACTCCTGTACCCTGCAACGATATCCACTTACGATTAGGGAAGGTAGTGGAGCCTTTGATCATTGAGGATGTTCCATCCTCTGTGCATGAAGAAAGGATGAACCCGCGGTATTTATCCAACATAGCGACTCCCATTATTGACTATGCTGAACATCCTACTAATATACTAGATGAAACACAGAAAGACACATTTATTGACACACAGCCTACACAGTTGATTAGGGAGCCACCATACCCTGAAATATTAATGTTACCGAAGGCAGTGGGACAACCTCAATTTAACCTCTTACGAGAGTTAAAAAATATTTATGTTAAAATTCCACTCCTTCACGCCCTTCAAGACGTACCCATCTATGCTAGAACTATTTGAGATCTATGTACAAGGAATCCAGGAAGAAAAACCAGGGATCCTCCCACTGTTCATGTCATAGGGAAATTATTTGCATTAATAATGGGAAAAACCCTCTTGGCCAAATACGAAGATCTTGAGAATCCCACTGTCACTGTGCAGATTGGGAGCACACAAATACCCAACGTACTGGTAGACTTAGGAGCAACAATTAACGTCATGTCCATTCAAACTATAAGAAAAATTGGGCTCACTAAGTTTAGACCAACTCCTACCATTTTAGAACCGGTAGATAGATCCACTATTAAACCTGAAGGAATCTTGGATGATCTCGTTATCTCAGTTGATTCTTGGGAGTATCATTTCTGACTTCTTGGTTTTACAACCTAAGTCATAGCTAGGAGGACACCCATTGATCCTGGGAAGGCCCTGGTTATTTATTCTTGCACATGATCTAGGAACTAAGAATCAATCTCATGAAAGAATAATCAACAAATACTCATGAAATGGTGTTAATCGAAACCAGAATTGGTTTCCTCTCTGTATATTTAATAAACAATGAATGGTTACAATACCAATGTCAAGCAATATCTTAACTCCATGAAGAATTCAAATACCTAAGGAGACAATTCGAATTCAGTGAGTGAGCCTAGCTTAACTGACTCTTAGCCATTCAATCACACTTAGTTAACCACTTGACCAAAACCCTAATTGACTCACCAAACCCTAACTGAAGTCGAAGTGCCATAAATGACTGAATCTCAACTGAAGGAGATCAAACACATGGCATAGAAATCCAACCATCAAGTGCTAGTGCTCCATGACTTCAATGAACACCGATGAGGTTAACTGAAGCTGAACTGATCATCAGAAGTTGGTGGGGGTTCCCTGTTGACTCCAGATCATTAAATAATAATAAATAATCATTAAATAATAATTAAATAATATATTTAATGAGAGGAGGCTCCTTAATTGACTGGTTGAACTCATTGTAACCACCAGTTAGCAATTAGGTGCATTAATATCACTCAGATCATCCCCAGAGTGCTCTAGTTATCCCCCTTGACAATAGGAGAAGGCTAAGTTAGCCTCCTCGACTGTAGGAAGGCATGGGTGTGACTGGATGATGGAAATTAATGCTCCACTGATGTCAATTAATGTCAATTATACTTAGGATAGTGGTTTAACTAGGCCAATTTGACCAAAAGAGTGTGTATGATGGTAAATGTCTCCAACACCCCCCCTTAAGCTATACTTAGGAAGAGTTAGAAAACATAGATGCATAAAAATTCTAGGGCCCCAGCAACAAAGTACATAGGTCACCCTGTACAATAAAATAACTGCTTAATATAACCAAGGAAACGGGGAAAACCTCATGGGAAAAATATCCCCCCTCAAACTAAGCAGTAAATCAAGAATTGGTTCTTCTATACAGAAGCATCCTGAGACTGTGCATGTGAACCTCTGAATCCAAACTAAATGAATATGTCTGGAGGAATCTTCCACTTTGGAAGAAGAACACTGCACTCAACTGAATCAGAAATATAAACAGCTGCACGATGAAAACTGGACGCATGTAGAGCAACTAAAATCATCTGAAGAGAGAGCAAAGGTTCTTGAGGATTCAAACCATGTGTGGAAAAATCAAGAAACTGATATGTTGCAGCCTTTAACATCAAAAAATGAGTATTAAAATCAGCCCCAAATCTTAGGAGCAAGTGTCCAAGCAGATGCAGAATGTCTTCCTCTTTACTTGTTCTGTGAGGAGATGAGCATGTGACCAAAGGTAGAGAATCCCTGGGAATCTAGAGAGCGAATGCTTGAGTTCCATAATATTATATAGCTTCATAAATATCTAATTATTCACAAAATAAAATATCAGCAACCTCATAAGAGGAAACTAACACCAAATCCTTATCAACAGTTTTGAAGAGAAAGTGTGATACTTGATTTTTCACACCGGAATTGGTGAGAGCAGCTACAAGCATGACTGAAAGCTCTTGGATTTTAAAATATGAAAAAAATAATATCAGATCATAATTTAAATCAGATATAAATAAGTTCACAACAGATCCAAAACTATGAAATGAAATCAAATCCCCAACAGCAGTTTGTAGGAGACTTGCGGTACTTGTTTCTTCACACCGTTGATGAGAACAGATACAAGCAGTACTGAAGGTTTATGAACCTGAAATTTTGAACCATCAAATATCAGATAATATCCAAATAATATCATATCATATCCAATAAGGTTCATATCAGATCCAAAATTATGGTCAACCGAGACGGTGGATGCACAGTTGTCTTTTTCTTCAAAATTCTGAATTTTGGTGCATGCAATCCTACAAGATTTTACTGGAAGATATATATCATGGGGAGCGAATGTGTCACTCTTATAATCTGATATTTCTTCCAAAATATCTAAGTTTTTACATATTTTCACACCATCAGCAACATTAGAGGGAGAAAAATCAAATTTCTCTTCACTTTCGGAAGCAATTACTGGTAAATTTTGCACAGAATTCAAAGGAAAATCACCGGTGAATGTTTGCATGGAAGTGCAACAGTATTTTTATTCAATATCAGAGATTTGAATGTATTCTTATATTTCATCAATATGATAATATGAAATATCATATATCTCATGAACTTTCGGAGCATCAGGAGAAGGAGTCACTACATGGAGACTTTCTTCAATTCGAATTGAATGTGTAGAATATTCTGCTTCATATTCATCTTGAACAACTTCATCAAAGAGAGTAGAGGCTGAGTATTTTGAGTGAAGAACTCTTGTGGTGCTGGCTGTGATCTCCAAATTACTATTATCATCCTCATTGTGCTTTCCAAAGGTTCTGTCCAATATTGTCCAGAAATTCTTTGGGTATTCAGTAGAATCAATAAGGAAGTACAAGCTAGGAGAAAGGGCCAGACATATTGCTCCAAAAGCTCTATCGCCGCCATTTAGCCAGTCATTCTCATTCTCATAAGACTCTTTTCCAAGTCCAATAGACACCTCATAGAGACCTTGTCTCTTCAGAGATGCAATCATCTTCAACTTCCATTCCGAATAGCTTGTGAATGGGGTGAGAAGAGGGATTGATGAGTCCATTTGAAGTTGTACCTGTTAAGACCTACAAATCAAAACAAAAAGGGGCATCGTAAGGTCAGACAGCCTGCACATTCTAGGCTTTCATCACACCCAGCATAGTCAATCAATCAAGCTTGATCAACAAGTTCTTTACTTGGGATATTGAGTGGTAAGCCTTGGCTTCTGGTGCAATGCTGGATTTTTGAGCTATTGCTCAAATTTCATGGATAAATCTATCAAAAATCTTGTTTTTGAGAGATAGATATTTGTTTCATCGTATGCTCTAATACCATATTAATTATTGCACATGATCTAGGAACTAAGAATCAATCTCATGAAAGAATAATCAACAAATACTCATGAAATGGTGTTAATCGAAACCAGAATTGGTTTCCTCTCTGTATATTTAATAAACAATGAATGGTTACAATACCAATGTCAAGCAATAGCTTAACTCCATGAAGAATTCGAATACCTAAGGAGACAATTCAAATTTAGTGAGTGATTCTAGCTTAACTGACTCTTAGCCATTCAATCACACTCAGTTAACCACTTGACCAAAACCCTAATTGACTCACCAAACCCTAACTGAAGTCAAAGTGCAATAAATGACTGAATCTCAACTGAAGGAGATCAAACACATGTCATAGCAAGCCAACCATCAAGTGCTAGTGCTCCATGACTTCAATGAACACCGATGAGGTTAACTGAAGCTGAACTGATCATTAGAAGTTGGTGGGGGTGCCCTGTTGACTCTAGATCATTAAATAATAATAAATAATCATTAAATAATATATTTAATGAGAGGAGGCTCCTTAACTTACTGGTTGAACTGATTGCAACCACCAGTTAGCAATTAGGTGCATTAATATCACTCAAATCACCCCTAGAGTGCTCTAGTTATCCCCCTTGACTGTAGGAGAAGGCTAAGTTAGCCTCTTTGACTGTAGGAAGGTGTGGGTGTGACTGGATGATGGAAATTAATGCTCCACTTATGTCAATTAATGTCAATTATACTTAGGATAGTGGTTTAACTAGGCCAATTTGACCAAAAGAGTGTGTATGATGGTAAATGTCTCCAACACTGGTTAGCTACAATTGATGCTTGCTTCAGCTTTCAATCTGGGTCTATGACCATATTATATGGAACCGAGATAAAGAAACTCACTCTCTATCCTCCAGCACGGCTGAGATTAGAAGATGAAACTCCGTTATGGATGGAGCCAGAGGAAGAAGAGGGCGTTCAACCATTATTAACAATAGGGAAGGCCTTGAATTTTAAAGATTAAACTGAAGATGATGTCATTAATAATTTCATCAGTGAACCCACTTCTGTCAATAAGAAAATTTATCATATCCTGAATGATACTCTAGGTGAAGAGGAACAAGAAAATATCGGAGAAGAGACATTAGTCAGTGATACTCATATAGTTCCAGTGTTGAATTTTTTTAAAAGTGTTCCTATCGAGGTAGAGTCTGGAAAAACCCTGAATATCAATCCCAGCCTTTCCCCAGATAAACAGGAATGCCTAATCATTCTCTTAAAAAAAATAAGGGGGAATTTCCCTGGGAGTACACAGACATGAGGGGCATCCATTCTAATCTATGAACCCATCACATTTATATCAAAAGTGACTCCCACTCTGTGTGCCACCCTCAACGAAGAATGAACCCCAATATTAGGGACATAGTGAAGGAATAAATTCAAAAACTCTTGGAAGAAGGATTTATATATCCCATTTTAGACAATGAGTGGGTGTCTCCACTCATAATAGTACCCAAGAATAATGGTAAATGGAGAGTCTGTGTGGACTATAGAGAGCTCAACAAGGCAACACAGAAAGATAACTTTCCCCTGCCTTTCATCGATCAAGTACTTGACACCTTATCTGGGAAGAAGTTCTTCTCCTTGCGGGATGGTTTTAGCGGGTACAATCAAATCCAGATTGCTCTTGAAGACCAGGATAAAACTACCTTCACCTGTCCCTAGGGAACTTTTGCATACATAGTGCTTCCCTTTGGTTTATGCAATGCACTAGCCACATTTCAAAGAGATGTGATTGGCATATTTTCAGAATTATTTAATGATAGTATGGAAATTTTCATGGATGATTTTACACCTTATGGAAAAGATTTTGAAGAAGCATTGAATAATTTGGAAAAGGTTTTAACCCGCTGCAAACAAACCCAGCTATCTTTGAGCACTGAAAAGTGCCATATGATGATTAATGAAGGAGTGGTGTTGGGGCATTTTATCTCTGCTGATGGAATCTAGGTGGACCCCTCTAAATTCAAGGTAATAAAAAATATACCTACTCCTGTAACTCGAAAAGAAGTGCAAAGTTTCTTAGGGCATGCTAGATATTACAGAAGATTTATAGAAAACTTTTCCAAACTTGCTTCTCCTTTGTTTTCATTGTTAATGAAGGATGTGCAATTTATTTGGAATGAGGCATGCCAAACAACGTTTGTTAAATTTAAGGAGAAGTTGTCCACAACTCCCATCCTAAGAGGGCCCAATTGGACCTTGCCTTTTCACATTTCTTCAGATGCCTTTGATACCGCCATTGGAGCATTTTTAGGACAGATGGAGGGTCAAGCACCTTATGCAGTTTATTATATTAGCAAAAACCTATCCCCTATTGAAATTAATTATACTATTACCAAGAAGGAGTTTTTATTCATTGTTTACTCCATTAACAAATTTCGACATTATATCACTGGATATCCTACCTTTGTGCACACTGACCACTCGGCCATCAAATATCTAATGAATAAACCTATTACAAATTCTAGGGTAACTAGATGGCTTTTATTATTATAGGAATTTGATATCACCATTATAGATAGACCTGGAAAAGAAAATTTTGTCGCTGATTTCTTATCTCATTTTACTAACAGTGATGATAATTTGCCTATTGAGGACTCTTTTCTAGATGAACACTTATTTGCAGTTTCATCTCACTCCCCTTGGTATGCATATTTTGCTAACTACTTGGCTATAGGGAAGCTTCCGACACATTTGTCCAAAAGAGAAAAGAGGAAAATTATTCAACAAAGTGCCAGGTATTATTGGATAGACGGTTATCTCTTCTACATAGGCCGTGATCTTGAGATTAGAAGATGTGTAAGAGAAGATGAAATATTCCATATTTTGAAGGCCTACCATGATGAGGCTTGTGGGGGACATTTTGTAGACAGAAGGACAGGACACAAAGCACTGAGAATGGGATACTATTGGCCGACCCTTTTTAGGGATGTAAAAATATATGTCCAGTCTTGTTATAGGTTCCAGAGGATGGGCCAACCTAATAGATTGAATCAAATGCCTCTTCAACCATAGCTGGTGGTTGAACCCTTTGACAGATGGGACTTACATTTTTTTGGTGCTATCAGCCCTAATTCCAGGTAGAAATCCTACATCTTGGTCTATACCAACTATATGACGAAATGGGTAGAAGCTGTGGCTTTGGTGAAAGCCAATGACCAGGCTGTGATCAATTTCTTGTATGGTGAAATATTTACCCATCTCAGAATACCCAAGGAATTGCTTATCGATGGAGGACCTCAGTTTGTGTCACATCAATTCAAAGCTCTGTTACGGAAGTACCATATTCAGAACCGGATAGCTTCACCATACCATCCCCAAGCCAATGGCCAGGTAGAAAGCACTAACAAAGTTATTGAAGCCATCCTTACCAAAATGGTCAAGATCCATTGTAGAGATTGGGCTGATAGACTTCTGGAAGCATTGTGGGCATATTGTACTACTTGGCACAATACTACAGGATTCTCTCCTTATGACTTGGTGCAAGGTAAAAGTGTTGTCTTCTTGATTGAATTTGAAATCAAAACTTTGAAGATAGCTACAGAGGTAAAATTAGATGTGACCAAAACCCAGAAGAGAAGATTGAATCAATTGAATGAACTTGATGAGAACCGTCTAGCTACTGTGGATCAGATAGTATTAATCTAGCAACAAAGATCCAATTGGCACGAACGATTCATCAAAAATAAAGTCTTCTGCGAAGGAGACTAGGCATTATTATATTATTCAAGATTCAAAAGGGACTTCAAGGCTAAGTTACAAACAAGATGGATGGGCCCATACCTGGTAGACAGAGTATTTGATAATGGTACAGTTCACCTGGTAACCATTGATGAGAATCGTGCACCATTATTTGCTAATGGTCATAGGCTACGACTATACCATAAGCCCATTTAAAAAGACAGATTCACTTCACAGATTGTAGCTGATACGGAATACCAGTTAGAACAAGGGCATGAATCTTTCTCTGCCCCTGTCAATCCTTAGATAATTGTTGTAAATCTTACATAAAATTTTTGTACATAAATAAATTGATATTTTTACTATTATTTTTATCTTTTTCTTTTTCACTTGATCTGTTTTTAAAAAAATAAATAAAATGTGTAGGGAAGCGCCTAAGGAGCAGTGGTCATTATCGGGCCTATCGACCAGGGTCGTCCTTCTGTAATTTCCTGCATCAGAAGAAAATTCCTTGAACAAATCTGTTGCAGTTGCAACACTATAATACTTTGCCTATCTTTCTGTTTTTCTTTTGTAGCTGCAACACCGAAAAATCCCTCCCTTTATTTTGTTTAGCGCAGCTGCAACACTATCAAATCGTTGCCTATTTTGCCATTTTTCTATAGCTGCAACGCCATAAAATCCTACCCTTTATTTCGTTGCATGCAGTTGCAACACCATCAAATTGTTACCTTTTTCCCATTTTTCTGCAGCTGCAACACCGTAAACTATGGCTCTTTATTCCATTTCATGCAGATGGAACACTGTAAAATCCTGCCCTTTACCCCATTTTGCGCAGCCACAACATCGTAAACTCCTACCCTTTATTCCGTTCTGCATAGCTACAACACCATAACATACCACCCTTTATTCCGTTCTGCGTAGTTGCAACACCGTAAACTCCCTCCCTTTACCCCATTCCACACAGCTGCAACACCGTCAATTTAATGCCTTTTTCTGATTCTGGCAGCTGCAGCACTGTTTCACTTTTGTCCATTTTTACCCTTTCCGACAGCTGTGACACCGTTCCATTTTTACTATGTTTACCTTTTTCGGCAGCTGCTACTCCACCAAAACTGGCTGATTTTTCTATAATTCACAGCCACGACTTTGCCAAACTGCTTGATTTCTCTATGGTCTATGACTATGACTCCTCCACCATTGGCATAACTCTTTCCAACCTTGGTTAGAGACTCCTCCAGATTTGGCTCCAATTCCTGATGCCAGCGATTCTAAATTATTTTCCAGCATTCATTATGTTTCCGACAAGATTGACATGATGGTTTTGGTTTTCCGACAGAAAAATTTATTACAGCATGCCTGCAATAATGATTAAATTTAAATGGCTGCACTTCACATGATCTATTATTTTCCAAAGGTCACCATTCATCGCATATTTTCGAAGGTATGGTTCTGATTATTTACTTGATTAAGTGTTAACTAAATTTGACAACATTAATCATACCTTCCTTTCTATGCCCATTATTACACCTGCATACCGTTAACTGTCCACTCGTACGACTTAATGGCCATTTATGTTACCTGATAACCACCACCTTTCTTAATTTGGTATAAAATTACAAACATTTCTATGCTCTGAAACTTTCCGAATTTACCCAACTGCACTCTCAGCTGTTCATGCATACTCTATGCTTTAACCTCCATTGTCGGGACCTGTAATCTGTCGGATTGAGAAACAATTTTGAATTCAAACAAACATGGGTATCGCAGCTCGGCATGAACCTCCAAATATGTGAGAACATAGAATAAATGATGAAATTTTTGCTATTTTTGAAGCTGTGGGTTGGACTAAATTCTTCTAATTCCTGAATGGGTTTCATCGCGAGACAACTCTACAATTTGCCTTAAATATTACAGAAACCTACTCAGAGGTTTGGGCGTTATGTATCAAAATCTCTGAAGCAATAGTGGCTGAGATCATTGGCCTTCCTCAGGTGGGTAGAGCCTAGTTTGGTCGAAGAACCCCCAATGTTGCTGGGGTACATGATTTTCTGAGAGAGGGGGAGCACATTTGGCAGTCACAGAGAGGGATAGTGTTACAGTCACTGCCTTGGCCTTGGGATCAAGTATCAATTTTCCTCTATAAGTATATCACCTGTGAAGGTAGGTATCAAATGGTTTATTACTCTGAATTTCCTCTATTATCTCATCTCTATCATAGGGCCTTACTGAACATTCCATTTTACCTATTGAATGATTTACACCATATGGAGGGGTTTGTTAGAACATCCAAGCATCCAAAATCCTCCCTTACCCATCATGGCCTAATCAAATTAATAATTTTATGGTCCTTAGCTCAATGGAACCAAACGTGAGAGAAATTCAGAGGTCAAATTCAAGAACCTGCCCTTTTCCCTAGTGTTCCAATAGAGGAAGAAGTAGAAGTACCTGTACTCGTGGGGCCTGTTCAAAACCAAGAAGAGCCTTCCAATCAATACTTCAAGGGGAATGAAGAACAACAGGAGGTTCAGAGTCCCTCCAATTTAGTTGGGGGGGGGAAATGAGACTGGATCGGAGGATCAGTCAGAAGACCAAGCAGAACAAATGGAGGAAAATGTACAAGAAAATCCTGTAGAGAGATTAAATAATATGGAATCTCTGACAACAGAGGCTGAGACTGGAGCATCATTAGATGCTGCGATAATTGAAGTCGAGGATGTGAGAGCCATGATGACAGAATAAAACATGGAGGTGTTGACCATTGAATCTTCCCCTGAATGGGGAGGAACTCTAATTGAGGAAGAATAGGAAAACGATGAGACAACGGATATCCCTTCCACATCAGCTGCAAATCTGGAAATTTCGGCACCAAGGAGGAAAAGTAGGAGATCAAAAGAATAAATACAAGCATCACTGCCAATAAGATGAAAAAGAACCAGGTCAGTTACAGTAGCTGAGGTAGCATGGGAAAGATGGGAAACCATAGAAGCAGAGATAAAATTCCCCATTCTGAGACCCAAAGTAAATGATGCCCCACAAGAACCCACTGTAGAATAACCTCAAGTTGAGGGACTTCTGTATGAAAATGGGTTATTAAAGGAGGAAGTACAATAACTTCGAAAAGAACTAGAAAATTGGAAGGAAGCATGCAGGAAACAGGTGGAAAGGAAGCTGCACACACTGGTTGAAGCTGCAAACCAATTATAAGGATCAACTCCTGCTGAGGATGGTGAGGAGGAAGAAAAAGTGGTTTTCCCTATGTGTGGAGAAATCTTTAACCAGTCAGGCTACAAAGTCATATTTCGTGCCTTTGTGACACAACAACTCGTACCTGCATCCATGGAAGAACAAGGACAACCTGATTGGAAAGATGGTGAATCTCCCCAAGGGCCACTCTAGCAAAGAGAAGTAGCAGATAAACAGGGTGCTGATACACAAGAACCAACATCTTCAAATATTCCAATTGAAGTTGCCACCCAAATTGGGACAGGTGAACCAGAGGCTGAAATTATTCCTGATTTTGTTGAACAAGTCTGTGCTGTGACTCCTGAACCTTCTCAGGGGACAAAACTAATAGAGATGGAACCTTAGCAATAGAATGATGATGAGGTTGAATAGGATGCTAATACACAAGAACCAGCAGCCTTGAATATTATCATTGAAGTTGCCACCCAAATGGGGGAAGAGGAACCAGAGATTCAAAATATTCTGGAATTTAATGAAGAAGTTTGCACTGTGACTCTTGAACCGTCTCAGGACACAGAGTTAATAGAAATGGAATCCCAACAGCAGGAAAATGAGGAATTTAACCAGGATTTTTCCACACAAGAACCAACATCCCTGGAAAATTCTGTGGAGACTCTTAGGCTACAACAAGAAGTCAATCCCAGAATGGACATCATTCCTGATTTGGACTTAGGAGAGGATGAACAAATGCAATCAAAATCCTCGGGGGACACTGAAATCCTCGAGGAACAACTCCATATTGCAAAATACATGAAAGAAACTCTACAATCCCATCAGCATGAAGAAATAGAAGGGAAGGTCTCTGTTACACAAGAACCAGTGGCCTTGCATCCCCTTGTCAAAGCTGCAGCTGACAATCATGCAGATAAGGAGATCAAAATTCAGGAGGAGGTTGCCACACAAGAACCAACACCCTTGCAATCAGTTGCTAAAGTTGCTATAGGAGAACTAGAAAGAGAGGATACTGTTACATAAGAACCAACATATTTAGAAGGTGTTTCAGAGACACCTATGGTTGAAGTTGCTGCAGGAGAAATTCATGGAATGGATGCTGTTACACAAGAACTAGCACCCCCAGAAGTGATTTCAAAAGTACAAGATGTTAAAATTGGAACATCAGGTGATAAGATATGGACTCAAATTCCTCAAAATTTTATCAATTTGGATTTTGATAATGAAGAACATCTTGAAGATGAAGAAATCCGGAAGCTGACAAAAGAACTCTCAATCCTGAGAATAGAAGTGGGGAAGTGGAGGACTCATGTGGAGAGATATCAGGAAGGGATGGTTTCCCTCGCTGAACATAGGAAGACCATTAGGGAATTGAAGGAAAAGTGGGAAGAAGAACTTATGTCCCAGAAAATCCATGGGGAAGAGTTACAGAAGGAGCTAAAGGAGATGAAAAATTTCAAGTCCATGCAGGTGGAAAAATATCAGTTGTAAACTCTTTTTAAGGAATTTTTGGGTACCAGAGTACCATCCTCCTCTTACCCTGTGTTTTTATTTGAGCAGTTCAGTTGGTTTAAACTGAGGACTGTAAAATAAGGGATACCATATGAAATAGCAACCTCAGCGAAATTCCTGGAAACATTTCTGGAAAGTGACTTTGAGGACCAAAATTTGTTGTGTGAACTTTATTTGCATGAGTAGGATTATCCTTTGGACCACCATTCGAATCCTGTCCTTTTCTCAGGTGATGTTCAACTGAGGGATTTTTCCTCCTTTGTGAGAAATCATGTTCAATGGAAAATATATTTCACAAATTTCTCTCATAATTAGGCCCAGTCTAACCTTTGGATTCGAAGTGAACCTCAGAATCCTCATCTTCTCCTTGCTCCTCATCAGAGTGTACTCTTGTGTCCCATCCAAAATCAGTGTATAATGGAACTTTAAGAAAGGGTTATTTCTACTTGTGTTATCTAGATTTCCATGCATCAATGAGTGGCTTTGGAAGGCATCCAACACAGATGGAAGGTTTCCTCTTCAACCCTGAGAAATAGGGATCCCTACTATTACACGAATTTTGAACAAGCACTTTCTAGGGTTGAGGGATATGTTGGATGCATGAAGGAATATGGGGCTAGTTGGCTGGGATTTGTGGAAAAACAGGGAACATCTGAATTCCCATACAAATTTTCTTCTCTCCATGAATGAAGCATAAAGCCAAATTTAGATTTAGAATAATGGAGGTTGTTGCATGAGGACATGCAATAGGACAGTTGGGGGGAGATGGTGGGCCCAGAAATGACCCCTTTTTGACTACCCTTATCTACCTATTTTTGCCTCATCCTATCCTATTATATATACTAAACAGATGTTTTTCCTTCACTTGGTCCCTCAATTCATATAGGTATGGTTAATCATTGTCTTATTTTATTAATGCTTAGGATTGTTGTAATCAGGGCTTTACATCTAATATTATGCTAACATGTGGTGGTTTTATAAAGATAATTCGAGATGTAAATGATACAGGTGTAGCGGGATGAACATGCCAAAAGAGGGATGGAAATTCATTGCTGAGATGATCTCCATCCATTCCATCATTTCCCAAAGAACACGGTCCAAGGGTATTATTCCACACGAGCTATACAAAGGTAGCTGCAATAGGCTGCAACAGATTCAGAGGAAATAGTGCGTCACTGCTAGAAATTAGTTGCCATCCATGAAGTATCTTCTCAATTAATCATGAGCATTATTTTTGGCTCGAGTAACAACTTTCCTATATCTTCTGCTCTTATCTTGCCACGACTGTAACAGCTCATCGTAATTAGGGCAGCCTAAAGATCAAAGATCTTCATGGCTGCCCGATAATAGTGGGAATATGTTATGATTGTAATTGTATAAATAATGGGAACTATTCCAAGCCAGGGGTGAAAAATTTAACCAATTTTATTGTATCAGCTGTGACTAAGGTTCTGTGCTCATCTGCCACTTTTAATACAAGGAGTTTAATTCTTCAGATCTCGGCATTTTAACATGTGTTACTTCCAGCATCTCTGTGTGAAGGATGGGCCCACCTTACCACATGGATTGTTGAGTTAATTAGGTATTTTATTTATTCTATTGTTTGATCTTGTGGTAACTTCCTTTATTTACAGTAAGTTGCAACAGTTATCAATTTGTTGTGTGTCATTTGAATAATCAGTAATTGCATCTCTTGTAAAACTGCAGTGGTGTGGTTTAGTAATTAGATATTTTCAGTTTGTTCCTTGGCATTTATAATTGCAGAATTTAATTCTTGTACTTTGAATTTCTATAATAGTTGAATCAAGATAGTTGGGATGGATCTTTAGATGGTTTGGTAATTAGGGATTTATTTCTGCAAAAGTAATCTAGATGTTATTTCCTGAATCTTTTCATTCTAGATTAAGAATCGTAAGAAGGTACTCATGATTGCATTCTTGAGAAGGTAAATTAGGTTGAGCATATTTTGGGATGAGTGTGGCTAAACAAGAAAGTAGGATCATTTACTTACAGCATCAGCTACTTAGTGTTTAAAGAATATACAGTGCATATTATCCTTGAAATAAGAGACTTCCCTGGGTTGACAATTTATATTGAACACTCTGTATGCTAGCTTTAATTAACTATCATATAGGGTTCCCAACAGAGATGGAAGGAGAATACTTTCTGGAAGAGTGTATAGCACTTAAATAAGGAATTACCAAGATGAAGAAGAGCTATATGAACTTACTATTTGAAAGAGATGATATCCTCATGGTGGCTTAAATGTACCAATGTGCATTCAATATGGAAACAAAATATTTTGAAAGGCTCCATAGTAAATAAAATGATTCATATGATTCCTTGAAGAGAACCCAAGAAGATATTCAAGATTCAAGGTTGCTGAATGCTCAACTTCAAATGGAATTGAATGTACCACATCCCCCATATTGCATGGAAACGAATCATGTGCACATGGTAGGAACTACTTTGGATGTGCTAAAGGAACCTCATGTGGAGGAAAACCATGAGGAAGGAAAAGATTTGCAGATGCTCGTGAAACTATGAAGACAAAAATATTGGCCAAGCACTCATTGAGATTGAGAGGAAGTATGAAGTGTTCTTAGCTATCAAAAATATGGTTAAGGACATTCCAAATTAATCAGCAATCACTATGATTATCTATTCATGGATTCAGTAGATAAATATATCATTGAAATAGAGGATCAAGGACGCACTAGAATTTGTTGCATCAATAGAGGCTTGTATGAGACACATGCTTGGAAGGAGACACCTTATGAAATACCCTTATGGATGGTAGAATCTAATCCATAGGAGGTGGCTTATAACATTCCATATGGATCAGCAAATAAAATTCCTTATTCATTCATTAATTGGGTGAATAGAGACACCTTTGGAATGAACATCATGGGAGGTAAAGAATTTGTTTTCTACAATAAATATTTTGTTGTGATTGACATTGTCCTCACATGTGAATAGTAGAAAATAATTATTTTTCATCCATTATATACCTCCCATACACATGCACATGAGTTTCCTTTTTATTTTCATGTGATTGACAAGTTTGAGGCCAAGCAATATGAAGAGAAAGAGCTTGCATGGTTCCTAAGATATTATGAGTTGGCTCTAGGAAAATGTTGTACAGTTTTGGAGGAGGAACATGACCACATTGTCACCGAGCCAACCAATCAAGGAATTTGTGCATCCATTAGCTTGATGGATGAGTGTTGTAAGGAGTTGGTTCACACTTCTTCACTCCCCACTTCTATTTCAGCCACATCATGTGGGGACGAAAATTGGGTGAAAGGACTTTTTCTATTAATGCCGTAGTATGAGCATGAAACTATCATTCTTCTAGTTGAGGGATTCATGGTCAAGCCATGTGGTTTGAAAAGTGCATCAGTAGTAGTTGAATTATTCCCACTTTAATCATTCAACATGGAATTTTGTTTGTCCATTGATTGGGTCGCTAGACACATGATTGTGATGTGTGCTCTCGAGGGTAAACATCTTTCTTTCATCAATGGAGAGACATTAGACACATCCAAAAAATTGTATGAGAAGTGACATGAGCATGTATTGTTGTTATATTATGTTCTCAGTATGCATGGAGGTACATGGAAAAACCACATGTGTCTTCATAGTAGTATTTATGTGAGTTCCAGTGCTACCTTGCACATGGATTTTCATACATTAGAGAGGATCAAGATGATTTGGTCCCACATTAAGAAGTTCCATCCTTAGTGGGAGATTCTCAAAGATACTCAGTTTGTCATGGAGAGTGATAAATTGTTAGTGTGGTGGTATGATTTTCACATCCTCATTTTCACCTTCTACGATTTTTAAAATTTTGTTGTTGTTATTGATGTTTGGAATGGGGAAGATAATACCACAGGGCCCTAGAATTCTTTGGAACAACATATTTCCAAAGGGGGAAGTAACATTTGGATCCTTGCAGAGGAGGGAGAGAGATCCGAGAATTCTACTCAGTTACCTTAACTGGGTCGACAATTTTTTTGAAATAAAGTGGCCATTGGGGACATGACTATAATCAGAGTGGTGCAACAAAAACATGGTGGATAAATTCTGCAACACTCTAGAGTTTTTCTCCTTGAGGAAAATAATTCTTAGGAGAGGAGGAATTTCATGTCCATCCCTTGAAGGGACATCAAAATGTTTGACCTTTCCTAATTCCTAGGGGTCAAAAGATGAATTAATTAATTTACCTAGGGAATTTTGGTTATTAAAAACTATGGAGGCATGTATTAGGATAATTTCCAATTCTAATTATTTAATTAATGTGGAAAATAATCACATTTGGAAATGAGTTCCATGTAAGGAGGGTGCATTAGGCAACTTTCCTAGGATGGAAAATATGGCAACACTAAAGAAAATCAAGGAAATTCTAAAAAATAACTCAATCCAAAAAGATAGAAACTACCACAAAAACAAACTTCCATAAAAAATATAGAAACTATCAAATGCAGGAAAAACAAGGCATTTTTCAAAATAGGAAAGTGCAAAAAAAGAAGTTAGACACAATGAAGGAAACTTTTGGGCCATGGAGGGCATAATTTCCATTTTGGACGAAAGGGAACAAACAAGGAAACATTACATAAGGCTCTCACTTGCTATTTTCCTCATGGAGGTTGAATTCATGATTGGGGTTACGTTTTAGCAAGTTGAAACTTGCTCAACATGTGAAGGAGTTGATCAACAAGAGACCCAATTCACTCGATGTTCATTTAAGGGTGGTTCCAACTCTATTATTCTCCCCTTATAGGATAACACTATACTTGGTGTTATTATCTTTCTGTATTTATTCTCCCATCTCTTCATCTTGAAATAGGATCGTTTATTCCTCTCACATATCACTTTCGAATTCCTAAGTGGAATCTTAAGGACTAAGGTACTTCCATTGCACCTTGACTTGTCTGATGGTACGATTATGCATGGGTATTTCTTGCACCACCTTCTTTACAAAAAAATTATAGTATTTATTTCATAACAAACGATAGAATAATATATCGAGGATTAGCATGCCATGGTGATATTAATATCTCTATAATTTGTTGCACACTACTCTCAAGATTCTATAGTGTCTCATTCAATTGAATCACTTATCTTTCCTTTGACAAAGAACGCACAATTCTAGACATTGGTGTATCGAGCCTACTGTATTCTTGGGTTATACTAACATAAGAATATTGATTCTCCTAAAGTGGAATATGTAAAAATACACTTTGGTTTTGATCCCTTTCATCAACATATATGATTTCATCCTCAAATGAGGATTCTCCCTCTTCTTCCCATACATAATCCTCATCTTCAATAACTCGGATTAGCTTCATGACTGTAAACTTGAAAGTGTAATATGAAATATGTATTCAATTGAGAGTCTATGGAGCTTGGTATTTATTCTCACAAGGGAATAGGATGATGCTATGATAGCACTGTAGTGAACATTTCTGGGAATCAGACACACTATGGCAATTCACAAGGGAAGCAAGGACTAGTTTAATGAAACTTGCAACAAATAATGTAAGACTAAACCCAAACCACCCCAAACTTAATACAAAGATTAATTTCAGGTATAATACCATTAAATAATACCATATATAATCATATAATTTTGGTTAATAATTGACTTTTCCCAAAAAAAATTCAAATCAAATAGTGAAGTGCGAGGATTTATACTAGTCGATGGTGCCAGACTCAAGGAGGTATGTCCAAGCCAAGAAAGATAATAGGTTTGTGATATATTAGGTTCCTATGCACAATTTACTAACACCTTTTATAGTTCAAACATAATCCAGGATGAAGTCTACTCGAAGGCTCTCGGGCACCCTATTATATGCAAACTAAAACATTTACTTGCCACTTCCTAGAAACCAATGGTAGGGGAAATTGATTTAGGGAATGTTTCATGTCTCTAATATGATGTTATATATCAGTAATAATAATTTTATACAAGTATGTAATAGAATTGGGAGGATGAAAGGTTCAGACAAGCCAAACTAGTCTTTAGAGTGCTCAATTGGGACAATCTATGTGATTCCCTAACACTTGACAATGGTCATAGTTTCTTAATATCATACCTGGAAATTACTCATCATCTTATTAATATACTATCAGAACAATAATTAAAGATATTCATTAAGTTTTTTATTGTTTAAAGCATCAAACTTGAAAACTATCAAATTTACATTAATATATAAGCAAGCTAGAAGAAAGTTATTGTTGGGCACCCTATATGCAAGTTAATTAAAGCCAACATACATAGTGTTCAATATAAATTTTCAACCCATGGAAGTATCTTATTTCAAGGATAATGTGCACTGTATATGCTTTAAACACTAAGTAGTTGATGCTGTAAATGAATGACCCTTCTTTCCTGTTCAGCCGAACTCATCCCATAATCTACTTAATCTAGCTTACCTTCTTAAGAATGAAATCACAAATACCTTCTTACAATACTTAATCTACAATTAAAAGATTAAGGAAATAAACATGTATATTGCTTTTGCAGAAGATTAAATCCTTAATTACCAAACCATCTAAATATCCATCTCAACTATCTTAATTCGACTTAATCTAGGAATTCAAAGTACAGGAATTAAGTTCTACAATTATAAATGTGAAGGAACAAACTGCAAGGATCTAAATAAAACAATAATTGAAAGAACTAGGGATGAATAAGGCTGTCACAACTATCACACAATTGCATAAGAGAAATTTAACCTACATAGTTGAATGTCACACCACACCACTGTAGTTTATAGGGGATGCAATTACTGATCATTCAAAGAACACACGGAAAATCGATGACTGTTGCAGCTTACTGTAAATAAAGGAATTTATCACATAATCCAAACCACACAACAGAATAAATAAAATACCTAATTAACTCAGCAATCCTTGTGGGAAGGCGGGCCCATCCTTCACACAAAAATGCTGGAAGTAGCACACATTAGAACGCTAAGATCTGAAGAATCAAACTCCTTGTATTAAAATGGCAGATGAACACACAACCTCAGTCACAACTGATACAATAAATTTGATTAAATTTTCAACCCCTGGATCAGAATAGTTCCCATCATTTATAAAATTACAATCATAACATCTTCCCACTATTATCTGCCAGCCATGAAGATCTATGATCTTTAGGATGCCCCAAATTATGATAAGCTATTACATCCATGGAGAGATGGAAGTAGAAAATATAGGAAGGCTGTTACTCGAGCCAGAAATGATGATCATGATCAATCGAGAAAATAATCCATGGATTACAGCTATTCTTTAGCAGCGACGCACTGTTTCCTTCGAATTTGTTGCAGCCTATTGCAGCTACCTTTGTACAGCTTGCGTGGAATATTATCCTTTGACCGAGTTCTTTGGGAAACTATGGAATGGATGGCGATCATCTCAGCAATGAATGTTCATCCCTCTCTTGGCATGTTCATCCTGCTACACCCGCATCCTTTACATCTCGAATTATCTTTATAAAACTACCATATGTTAGCATAATTTAAGATGTAAATCCCTGATTACAACAATCCTAAGCATTAATAAAATAATACAATGATTAACCATACCTGTATGAATTGAGGGACTGAGTGAAGAGAAAACATTTGTTTAGTGTACATAATAGAGTAGGATGAGGAAAAAAGAGGTTGGTAAAGGTGGTTGAAAAGGGGTCATTTCTGGGCCCAACATCTCCCCCCAACTGTCTTGTTGCATGTCCCCATGCAAAAACCTCCATTAGTCTGAATCTAAATATGGAATTGTAATTCATTCATGGAGAGAATAAAAGTTATATGGGAATTCAAGCATTCCCTATTTTTCCAAGAATCCTTTATGGACAACCCAATATCTCCAACACCTCTACTCTTCTGCCTTTGTTAATGAGAAGTCTTCCCTGTATGGTTTTGTTGGCCACCAGATGAGAGGAAATTTGAATTTGAGTCCCAGCCAATTAACTCCACATTCCTTCATGCATCCAACATATCCCTCAACCCTAGAAGGTGCATGTTCAAAATTCCTGTAATAGTAGGGATCCCTATTTCTCAGGGTTGAAGAGGCAGCCCGCCATATGTGCTGGCTACCTTCCAAAGCCAATTGTTGATGCTTGGAAATATGGCTGATACAAGTAGAGATAACCTTTTCTTGAAGTTCCATTATCCACTGATTTTGGATGGGACATGAGAGTACATTATGCTGACGAGCAAGGAGAAGATGGCGGTTTTGAGGTTTGCTTTGAATCCAAAGGTTAGAGTGGGACTCATTATGAGAGAAATTTTGGAAGGATATTTCTCATTGAACATGATTGTTAACAAATGAGGAAAAATCCCTTAGCTGAACATCACCTAAGAAAGAAATAGGATTCGAATGGTGGTCCAAGGGATAAGCCAACTCATGCAAATAAATCTCACACAACAAGTTCTACTCTTCAAAGTCACTTTCCAGAAATGTTTCCAGGAATTTAGCTGAAGTTTCTATTTCGTATGGTCTACCTTCTTTTACAACCCTCAGTTTAAACCAAATGAACTGCTCAAATAAAAACATAGGGTAAGAGGAGGATGGTACTCTGGTACCCAACAATTCCTGAGAAAGAGTATATAGCTGATCTTTTTCCACCTGCATGGATTTGAACTTTTTCATCTCCCTTAGCTCCTTCTGTAACTCTTCCCCACAGAGTTTCTGGGACATGAGTTCTTCTTCCCACCTTTACTTCAATTCCTTGATGGTATTCCTATGTTCAGAAAGGGAAACCATCCCTTCTTGATACCTCTCCACTTGACTCCTCCACTTCCTCATTTATATTCTTAGGATTGAGAGTTCTTTTGTCAGCCTCACAATTTCTTCATCTTCAACATGTTCTTCATTACCAGAATCCAAATTGACAAAATTTTGAGGAAGTTGAGTCCATACCTTATCATCTAATGTTCCAATTTGAACATCCTGTACTGCCTGCCTGGATACTTCTGAAATCACTTCTGGGGGTGTTGGTTCTTGTGTAATAACATCCCTTCCTTGAATTTTCTTGCAGCAACTTCAACCATAGGTTCCTCTGAAACAACTTCTAGGGATGATGGCTCTTGTGTAACAAAATCCTCTCCTTGGAGTTCTCGTATAGCAACCTCAACAGCTGATTGTGAAGGTGTTGGTTCTTGTGTGACAACCTCTTCCTAAATTTTGATCTCCCCATCTACCTGATTATCAGCTGCAGCTTTGACAGGGGGATGCAAGGCCACTGGTTCTTGTGTAACAGAGCCCTACCCTTCTATTTCTTCATGCTGCTGGGGTTGTAGAGTTTCTTCCATGTATTTTGCAATATGGATCTATTCTTTGAGGATTTCAGTGTCCCCCGAGGATTGTGATTGCATTTTTTCATCCTTCCCTAAATCCAAATAAGGAATTATATCCATTTAGGGATTGATTTATTCTTGCTGCTTGAGAGTATCCACATAAAATTCTAGGGATGTTGGTTCTTGTGTGACAACATCGTAGTTAAATTCCTCATTTTCCTATTGTTGGGGTTCCATTTCTATTAATTATGTGTCCTGAGATGGTTCAGGAATCACGGCATAGACTTCTTCATTAAATTCAAGAATATTTTCAACCTCTGGTTCATCTACCCCAATTTGGGTCGCAACTTCAACGAGAATATTCAGGGATGCTGGTTCTTGTGTATCAGAACCCTGTTCATCTTCATCATCATCCTGCTGCTAGGGTTCCATTTCTATTAGTTTTGTGCCCTAGGATGGTTCAGGAGTCATAGCACAGACTTCTTCACTAAAATCAGGAATAATTTCATCCTCTGGTTCATCTGTCCCAATTTGGGTGGCAACTTCAACAGGAATATTTGGAAATGATGGTTCTTGTGTATCAACACCCTATTTATCTACTACTTACCTTTGCTGTAGTTTCTCTTAGGGAGATTCACCATCCTTCCAATCAGATTGTCCTTCTTCTATTGGTTGTGACTGTAATTGTTCATTTTCCCCCTTTTCTATACCAAGGATCATTTATGCATCCCCCACTTCTATCTTCGGTGCTTTATGTCCTTGTTCTTCCACAATTGTAGGTACGGGTTGTTGTGTCACAAAGGCATGAACTATGAATTTGTAGCCTGACAGGTTAAATATTTATCCACACACAGGGAAGACCACTCTTTCTTCCTCCTCACCATCATCGACAGGAGGTGATCCTTCTAATCGGTCTACAGCTTCAACCAGTGTGTGTAGCTTCCTTTCTACTTGCTTCCTGCATGCTTCCTTCCAATTTTCTAGTTCTTTCTGAAGTGATTGTACTTCCTCTTTTAATAGACCATTTTTGTATAGAATCCCCTCAATTTGAGGTTCTTCTGCAGCCGGTTCTTATGGGGCATCATTTGCTTTGGGTCTCAGAATGGGGAATTCAATCTGCGCTTCTACAGTTTGCCATATTTCCCGTGATGCTTCAGCTATTGTAACTGACCTTGTTCTTTTTCTTATTATTGGTGGTGATTCCTGCATCTCTTCTTTTAATCTCCTTCTTTTCCTCTGTGGTACAGGAATCTCCAGATTTGCAATTGATGTGGAAGGGATTGTTGTACAGGATTACACACCTAATAACCATAGGTCTGGGGTTACCAACATACTCAATCAACTTGCAGACAATTGACTCTAAAGTGCAGTAAGAAAATAGGAGGATTAGAAAAACTTACTTGATAAACGAAGGTCGATCCTTGCTAGTCCTCTTCCGCTCTGCTTCACCTTCAAAGTCTTCAAGGTTGCTCCTCTTTCACCTGTCAAGAGACAATCTTCCAGATACAAGATGATTCATATATATATAAGAAGGTTAGATAAATCACATATAAGATGCATAAACATAAACATTTATCAAACCAAGATACATGAAACACATATGGAAGAAGGATTCTCTTTATTATCAATAATGAAGAAGTTCATATTACAACCCAACGCCTGAGACAAGGACTCCTTTGCAACCAAAGGATTTTGAGTTCCACTGCTCCAAATACTTATGTATAAACTCCACCAGCATAACTTTGCTCTCCAAGTGTAGCTAACCAACACCCTCCCCAAGGCCTGTATTTATATGGGTGAAATAAGGCAGTTCTCGAAGGTTGGGGAAGTTATAGTAGTTAAGGAAATTAAGTTAAATGAGTTAACTAATCTCCAATTAGCACGTGTTTTATGTTTAAATGTTTAAGAAACACATTTGCGGGTATGTAGTAGAGCAACCTGTGAATGATTTGCAACTTATCATAAGGGAAACCCGTGAATACATAGATTCGTGACTTGCATCAACCGGGACTCGCGAATGACTCACGAGTTGTATAAAAGAAGAGTCACGAATACAACTCAACATAGTAAAATAACAAAGTAAGCAGCTGGGTATGTAGGGAATGCATTTCATCATAAGCCAAGCTATAGTGCTTTGGGAAAAACTCTATCCATAAGTGTCCTTTTGTGTGCCAACCAAAGGGATATCAGCACTCGGACGGAGAGGTGCCATTCAGGTGTATAACAGATGCCCCGTAATGTGTGAGGTCAGAGGGGACTGATGGCTGAAATACATTATAATATTTAGTTCTGGAGAACTCAGAAATCCAATGGAGCAGAGAGAGTACCTGAAACAAATACATAGTAATGTCAAATACAAAATTACATCTGAGGATGCTATGTTCAATTTACTGGAACATTAGCTCCTTTAAAATATTTGAGTACATCATATGATACGGGTATAAAACCACGTATATTACAAAGGTGGATCGAAGCCACAATATACAATAATGATGAGTCTTCAAAGATCTGGAAGCTATGTAGATGGATAGAACATAATCTTTCACAACTTAGTCCATATGTGAGGGACTAAGGTCTTCATAAAGGATCCCAAAGAACCAGTACAATCCAATCCATGTGAATAAGGGTAAGCTGAAGTCGAACATGGAAAGGATTCAACAGTTTGTCAACCAATAAGGGATAATTGACAACTGAAGAAAAGGAATTCACCAATGATGGAAGTGAATCCTAAGGTACGATCGTCAAAACTCTAGGTCTTCGCCATCAGGAAGTATTGAAAATGGAACCATGCTGTGATAAGGAAGGTAACAGATCCTCCAATGGATCACAAGAGTGACTAGGAACTGGACAAAAGAAGGGAGACACAAAAAGATAACAAATATAACAGTGATGGAATCAGGCTATAGATCAGACATTGGGAAGAGTCCTTGAATAGTGAGCACAACACAGAGATGACCCAAGGCAGCGTATAACGGATAGATAGAACAACTAGACTTATCTGTCATGTAGGAGACATGATCAGATTCCCCAGGTATAACGGACAAGAGGAGGAGTAAGAAACTCAAAGTGATAGCTGAACACAAGTACACACTGAAACATGGATATCAGAAAGCAAAGAGTGCTATGTTCAAGGATGACATGATGCCATTACTGAAAACAAGAGAAAACTTCTTCCTTACATTCCCTGTTAAATTTTAATGAGTCCAGGAAAGTAAACTCGGTTCCCTCTTCATTTTTTAACAAGCTTGAAGAGAAGGGGAAATAATGCTTGATAGTGTCACTGATTCATGGATTTAATGAGCCTGAACTAGTACATGCTCAGCCGGTGTTTTCACATTTAGAGAGTCTGAAAAATCCAAAGAAGACTCCAGGGGGTCCTTTTTCGTCCAATTTAGTCTCATGAGGCCGAAAAAGTAAAAAACAAACCACAGAAGAACTCTCTTAACTTCCGAAGAAGAAAAGGCGCACCTTTTTCGTACTTAGTCAGGGAGGTCCGAAAAAGGTTAAATTAGCACCTACCCAACGCTTCTTCCAGAACAGCATAAAATAGATTGAGTTTTACGAGTGTGAAGGAAAGCAAGATCACTCGGAAAGATCCATTTGATTACGAGAAATGGGGCTTACAACAATAAACTCGTTGCTTTGTTCTATAGTGTTTAACGAGCATGACAAAGACACAAAGTACACTCGGAATCTTTTTCATGTTTGGGTCCAGAGCACGAAAAAGAGAAAACTAAGCTCAAACCGGGTGTTCCTTTTCTGTAAATTTAGTCCCTCAGGTCCGGAAAAGTGATAAACCTATACCTGAGAATACTCTTCTCAATTCGAAAGAAAAGAGAGTGATCCTTTCTCGTATTATTCCGCATGGTTCAAGAAAGAGATAACCTACCACCAATGTGGATGCCCGTTCACATATTCTTAACGAGCTTGAACGGACGAGATAACTCGGCAGTCAAGTCTATTTTGAAGGAGTCAAACTTGGGCCTAAAGAAACTCCATAAGGGTGGGGAGTCCTATAAAGGGATAGCTTGTAAAAAGAGATTCATAAGAAGCTCTATTTGGTGTGAAAAATAGCTATGAGGAAACCCCTGGGCCTGAAACAGTGACGGTATGAGTACCAAAGGATGACAAGGGCATATAAAGATGATACTCATGAAATAAGGACCCTAGCCATGGAAGAACAATGGTAGAGGCAAGGGACTAATGGCTTAGAATACCATAGTCCGTGGTGAAATGTTGAATACTAAGGTTAATGTGGAGTGATAGGATTCCAACATGTGTTGGAAATAACAAAAACCACCCTATAGAAGCAACAACACTTTGTAAAAGTAGATAAACCTGTTCCAAGGCACAAAAAGGGTGATATTAGTGAATTGACAATTCAAACTATATAAAAAGACTCACTTTATGAAATATTATTTCTATAAATAGCTTGAAAATTAAAACATTTCTCACCATTTGAACTTTTTGAACCAAAAAGGAAAGTTTACCCCCTACCTTTGATCAATCACCGCGGACAATTGGACCGTCAGAATTGGAATCCGTCAGCTTCAGGTAATTCTACACCCTAAACTCGTCAATTTGATCCAAACAAATATTAAATTTAATGGTGAATTTAGTATTTTTCATCATCCCAAACTACATCAGTGCGCATTCGCGGGTTGCTAAGCATGAAAGTTGCGAATACGTGTTTCATTCACGGGTTGTCTAACTAGACAGCCGCGAATGATCCGCGACCTGCCCCAATGGACAGTCGCGAATTCTACGTGATGGGGCAAAAAATTTAAAAATATGCAAGATTTTCAAAATTTTATTATGGAATACTGAACTCAATTACTTGTATTTGCCAGGAAAAAATGGCGCTGGAGTGGAGAAAAAGAGAGCATGAAATAATGGATCATGCGGCGCTCCAAAGCGCGCCCACCATCCAAGCATTAAGGACATGTGGGCTGTTGAAATTCTTTTGTACATTGCCCATGCGGGAAAATGTCCTCTTACTGGAATTCATGGTCAATTACTGGGATCATGATATGGGGATGTTCAATCTTCAAGGTGAGACCTTAGAGCTTACCGTGGAAGATATATATTTCATTACCGGGTTGTCACAATGGGGAGCACCGATGAATTTAGAGGGCACTGGCCGGGGCGAGGACCCCTTGAGTGTCCAAAACTATGTTGACATATTCTGTACACTGGGTACACAGAAGAAGGGCAGCAACGTTCTTATCGCAGACATCCAGGATTTCACACTCCAGGTATTAGCTAGTACCATTGTGAGACTTGCAGGGTCAACAGGATTACATATGGCCACCAGGAATCAAATGAGGGTGGTAGTTGACTACTTTAGAGGTGCTCTCTATGATTGGTGCTTGGGAGTTCTCTCCATCATGAAGAGACAACTATCCGACTGTAAAAGGGGAAGACGTAAGAATTTTGGCTATGCAAGCATACTAGTGGCGTTCTTCTTTGAGAGAGTACCAGTCATGAGTCCTGCTATACCACTACAGGTCAGATCTCCACATCAGCCAAGGCTAAGCCAGTGGCGAGACATCTTCCTCTGTCAAGGAGGAGGAGACATAGTACACAGCATTTACGATGATGACTTTTATACATGGTGGGAATGACAGTTGCCAGCGCTGGAGCAGTTTCCATACGCTGGGATGGATTTCCGAGGTGACCTCGACCTTGTCCTCCCTCCAGGAGGAATATGGGGCAAGATGGGTAAGTAATTTTGAATTTTTTATCATTTTCAACTTTTTATGAATTTTCCAATGATAGAATATATACATATGTACAAGTCTTGATCCTATTCATGTGTCAAAATGCAGATATTGGAGCAGTTCGCCCTGAAGGGAACCCTCGTATGTTCGTGCGTCTGGTTGTAGGGGGAGACCCAGGATTGATCTGGGTACTAGAGGGGAAGCTGGCCAGGCTGACCCAGCGAGTACCTACGATATGGATTGAGCATATACCTATAGCCATGCAGGAGTTTGTAGTAGGGGTTCCACCAATTTGGCTATGTCTGTTCAGGCGAGTAGCTAGAGCAGTACTTGTATATAGAGATGCAGTGGAGGCTGCCGAGGCCGAGGAGGATGAGGAAGCTAGGGTGCATAGAGATCATGGGGACCAAGGTGGTCCTAGTGGCCAGGGCGGTCCAGCTTAGACCTAGGGCATTTTGATGGATGATGATCCACATTTTTGTATATTTTGTAAATGACTGGATCTACAGATCAGACTCAATCTATCTACAGACAGATATTTTACATATATATATATATATATATTGATGTTTGGTTGTCGACTTATTTACAAGTGTTTTTTATATGTTTGTTGTATATTTTTATGAAATGTGTGTGAGATTCCAATCCAAAATATAATTAGCATATGCATCAGTCAATGAATTTTGGTTTCATGGAATATGATTGAAAGTAATAACTTCAAAATGTCTTTCTAGTAAACGAATTTGCATAAACTGACGTAACAAGATAGGATTTCATACCTGATAAGCTCTATTGAGCTGGGAAACTACCAACTGAGAATCCAAACGGACTTTAAGCTGGGTGATGCCACGTGAGAAAGCATCCCATAGTAGCTCAATAACAACCCTATACTCAGCAACATTATTAGAAGCAGAACCTAGACAAGCACCACCCGCGGTGACAAGCTGTCCTGTGGGAGAATAGATAACCCATGCTGCTGAATCCAGGTTACAAGTGTGATGGCTGGTGCCATCAGTGAAAACTATATACATTTTGGAAGACATCTGCAACAACCAGTAGATAATATAAAAAACAAAACTGACAACCTATTGTACATAAAAAATACATACAATAAAAATACAAGAAAAAGTGCTAAGCCTAAGCATAATACTTCTTCAGGTAGAGCCCATTTCTAGGCTCAGGCAGCTTATTCCCATCATAATCCACTAATTCATATGCACCTTTACTCAATAATTTTGACATGACATAGGTTCCTAATCACATAGCCTTGAATTTTCCTGCCCCCAGAGGTTCTTTATCTTGGTCCCAAAGCAAGACAAGTTCCCCTTCAGAGAAAACCCTAGGTTTGACCGTTTTATCATATTGAGATTTAACCCTATTTTTATGAGCCTGATTAGCAGTCAACGCATCTCTACGTTGTTCATCAAGGTGCTCCAAGTGTACTAGACATTCCTCAAGCTCAGTCGTATCAGGTAACACATGAATGGCAATATTCAAGGATGGGATTTCGCATTCAATCGGAGTAACTGCTTCCACCCCATGAACGAGTTGGAAAGGGGAATAACCTGTGGCAGTCTTGACATTATTTCTGTAAGCCCAAAGAGCAGGTTATAACATGATGTGCCAATTAGAACAGGCTGCATCAATTGTACATTTGAGGATAGTTTTTAAAGTCTTGTTGACAGCCTCAACCTGACCATTAGCTTGCGGATAGTATGGAAAAGAATGTTCTTGTCTAAATTTGAGCATAGTAGTCAGTTCCGTCATCATGTTATTTTGAAAATGAATGCCATGGTCAGTGATAATCACTTTGGGAATACCAAACCTTGCAATAATTTGATTGAAAACAAAGAAAGCTATTGTTTCCCCATTGTCTTTTAAAGTAGGCATTGCCTCTGCCCATTTCATAAAATAGTCAACAACGACAATGATGTATTTATGCCCCCCAGCCGAGACTGGGTTGCACATCACATAATCGATCCCCCATTTCATGAAGGGGCCTACCGAGACAACAGGAAATAACGGAGTAGGATGTGACCGCATTTTCCTGGTGTAAATCTGACACGGATGACAGCGCTTCATGGCTTCCACACAATGTTTAAAGATCGTGGGCCAGAAATAACCAGCACGCAATATCTTATGGGCCGTTGCTAACCCAGATAAATGACCCCCACATGCTCCACTATGGGAATCATTTAGGACAATCTCCACTTCCTCATGAGTAAGACAGCGACGCAAGATAGAATCGACCCCTCGTCGATATAATGTATCTCCTATAATGAGGTAGTTCTTGGCATGAAGGCGTAACTTACGTCGTTCCTCCCTAGAGGAAGTGGCAGGATACTTCAAAGTCTGGAGATATATAAGAATATCCCCGTACCAAGGATCCGAGGTGGCTGTCAAGAAGATGTGCTCATCTGGGAATGAGTCATCCTCAACCGCTACATTTTCTTCAGTGGGAAATTCTGCTATAAGCTCAGCAAAAACTAAGGAATTTTTAGACTTAGCAGACTGGAAATCCAAGTCAAACTCCTGGAGAATGACTATCCATTTGTTAAATTTTCCCCCAACAATCCATCAGGATAAAACATATTGGAACGGATTCATATCCGCCACTACTGTGGTGGTCCTCAGTAAAATGTAGTGGTGCAACCTCTGCACAGCATAAACAACTACTAAGGATACTTCTCGACATGGGAGTATCTAAGCTTAGGTCCAGCCAAATCATGGCTAAGATAATAAATGACATGCTCAACAAGCTTATCATCCTCCTGGACTAGTACCACCCCAATGGTCAACTCCAACGCGGTCAGATATAATATAAAATCCCTAGAATAATCTGGTGGACGCAATAAAGGTGCCGACAACAAAGATTTTTTCAATGCCTTGAACACAAGTTGTGCGGTTTCATCCCATACAAATGGGGTGTCCTGCTTGACCAAGTGCATGAAACCTTTAGTGATCTTGGCATAATTAACGATAAAACATCAAAGAAAGTTAGACTTTCCTTGCAGGCTTTGAAGTTTCCTGAGAGAACGAGGAGGAGGCAGATTTACAATGGCCTCAACTTTTAATGGATCCACCTGGATGCCTCTACTAGAGACAATGAATCCGAGTAATCTCCCTGACTCGATGCAGAATACACACTTGTGGGGATTCAAGCGAATTTTATAATATCTGCATCTTTCAAAGATCAACCTCAAATGATCTAGATGTTGGATCCTCTTGCGAGAATGTGCGGGAAGATCATCAAGGTAAGGTTCGACAATGGCTTTTATGTCATGAAAAGCAAAGTTCATAGCCTGTTGAAAGGTAGCCCCAACATTTTTCAATCCAAAGGGCATTTTATTATACGCAAATGTACCCTAAGGGCAAATGAAAGCAGTTTTGTGTTGGTCTTCCGGTTTGATTTGGATTTGATTGTAGCTGGAGAAACCATCCATAAATGAAAACACCTCACTTCCCGCACATGCATCTATGATCTGGTCAATAAATGGTGTGGGGTAATTGTCCTTAGGACAGGATTTATTGAGGTCTCTAAAGTCTGTACAAACGTGAATATTCCCTTGCTTTTTATCAATAGGAACAGGGTTGGACACCCATTCAGTTAAAGCTATGGGATATATAAAACCAGCTTTCAACAACTTTTCAACTTCTGTCTTTATAGCCGCCACTTTACGCGGGTTCACGGGTCTTAATTTTTGCCGAACTGGCTTAGCATCAGGATAGGTTTGGAGTTCATGTTGAACAATAGATGGATCTATGCCTGGCATCTCCTCATATGACCAGACAAAGATATCGCGGAATTCCTTAAAAAGGGCAGTGTAGATAGCAATCTCCTTCGGAGAGCAGTTTGCACCTATATAGATGTTTTCCACGACATCTGGGTTCATGGAGATGTTGATAGGTATAGTAGCGGAAATGTTTTCCATATTCCCCTCAGTAAACACTCCTTCCCTAGGCAAGGGGTTAATAGGTATATCAACATCGTCTGACAGTCTCATGTGAAAATCTTGGTTTTCTATCCTGCTCAGATCTGGAAGAAAATAGGATCGATGATGAAGATCCTCACAAATCTTATCGCGTCCACTCATGGCTTCTAGAATAGCTTCATCGGAAGGTAAAACGGTATCTAAGCAATCTATAGAATGTAAATATTTTTTCGCCCATGCGGGCAAATAGACTTCTTCCAGATCATCTGAGACTGTTAGAGGATCTAGAATGGGATCAGCAGCAGCTTGAGTGATAGCCTGATAAGCCACTTCTACTGCCGATAAGGGCACTTCCGGTCCATGGGGAGTTGGAAGGACCCAAGGATCAGTCCTATCGACAACCATAGCGATGGACTTCCCCACACTAGTAGAACCAATGTAATTAACCGGGGCTGGAAGATCAAATGTGCCCATCAGTGATGTGTACATTCCAGCCCCCAAGCTCTATGTAACAGGTTTTACCTGATCAACCAATGGCACGGAGGACTCATTTGACTCTAAACGACCTTTTCGGGTAAAATCAAGTTGATCAATAGTAACCAACTTGCCCTCATGTGGAAAAATCACTACACGAAAAACTGCCGACACAACAGCGGACATCGCATAAGTCCAATTTCTTCCCAGAAGCAAATTGTAGTCCAAAGGAGCATCAATCACTTCTACTTCAACAGACACTGCTTTTCCTGCCAACTTAATCTCAAAAGCCGATAGGATACCGGATGGAAGGATCTTCCATCAAAAGCAGTAAGTAAAGTGTTTGATGGGACCAGCTCTGGGGATCCAAGAGCTTTCCAACAGGCCAAGGACATAACATATGTAGAGGCCCCCTCATCAACAAATTCTCTTCCAATGGTCTTACCACCATGGACAACATCTATTGATAGGGATACATGGTAAGGTAGGTGAATTTTAACATTGGAAAAATGAAATTTCACCGTGAGACTCGAAGAGTCCATGCTACCTAGAGCTGCTAAGAGGGCATCCCGCTGAGCAGGACAACTCTATAACACCTCCAAAGCTGACATTGCACAAGGGTTTTGAGCTAAGTATTCAACCACGGAGTAGTTGGAAGCAGCCCTAGCATTAGGGTTATGCAAGGTCTTCTTGAAGACACCTTTCGGTATCTTCGGCATAGTTTCAGCAGGTTTCTCTATCGTGAGAGGGTTGGAAGTTTCACCTACAGCTTTACCCTTCTCAAGAGTCTCTTTCTCATAGTTGTTGTTCCTGGTCTGCAACAAAGTCAAAGATTGAACCATGTTGATATAGTTAGGGTCAGGTGCAGTTTGAGTGCCCCCTGCTACATTAGAAGTTGAAGCAGAGTTCTGTCCTTGGGGAAAAGGATCCTTCAGGATAGCCGGTTGTTGAGCTTTGAGCAGCTTCTGGGCTTGATCCATAAGGGGACAAAGGTGAGTAAGGTGGTCCTCTTGGCACAACTTACAAGGGAACTTGACCTTCTTCTTTTATTTTTTACCCCCATCAGCATTGTTCGCGGGATTTGGCTTGTTTTGATTTCCCTCTCCCTTTTTACCCTTCTTTTTCTTCCCACTGGGCTGCTGATTGCCCTTCTGAGAGGTTTGTGAAAAAACATTTGCATTTTGGGGAGAGGGGGTAGCCTTTGCTGCCTCCACCGTAGACTGTTTGACAGACAACTAGTGAAGTTGCTTAGTTAAAGACTCTATGGTGGGAGAGTTAACAGACCCAACCACACCATCGGCATGGGGTCTAGGCTTAGGCTTTTTCACTTCGTGCGAAGGCCTTGGTGCCTTAGGGATGATCTCATACAAGATCCCATACTGTGAATAAATTAAGTCTAACTGCTGGGCCCTGAGTATGGCTTCTTCTTCATTCATTACTCCTGATGTGGAAACATCCTTCGATATGTATGGCAACAGTGATTTAAGGAACCATTCTAATAGAAACTCAAGAGGAATGGTGGCTTTGATAAGGCTCTTTCACCTCCTCCACTCTTGGATATGATCTGAGATGTGGGTAGCCTTGTTTTGTCTAAAAGTAGACAACAAGTCCGTTCCAAAATCGTATCGAACCGAAAGCTGAAAGTGGCTAAGGAAAGCACTAGCCAAATCCCAGAAACTACTAAAGGCAGCAGAAGGCAATTCAATATACCATTTTTCTGCCGTACCTGTCAAGGTCCTCTGGAATAGCCTCAATCTAATTGAATCCTCATTCAACGAATTGGAATAACACCATAAGTGAAAAGTGGTGGCATGTGCCCCAGGATCTTCACCAGTTTTGCCTTCGAACTTAGGGATGTCCGATGGTAACTTGGTGAGAATAGGTGGCCACAAGGGGTTGTGCCTCACCGGGTCATTCATCAATTTTGACAAGTTTGGCAAGTTTAAAGTTGCCAGAAAAGGAAGTTTGGGCCTAACCGGGGCACTAGATGTGCCAGCTTGGGGATTAGAGGGACCTACCCCCGAATGCCCATGGGAAAAAGTGGGGTTTCCCCCAGCCATCGGTTGTGAAGTGGGAAGGTTTCTTTGAAATGGATTCCATCTGTAAGCCACAGGATTGTGTGTGGGAAGTGCATTGTAAGAGGTTCGGGCCATCCCCATATAAATAGGAGACTGAAAGACAGGAGCAGGTATCCCTCCGCTAAATAGTGAAAAGGGAGGAGCTCATGTAAGGGACCGAAATAGGGGTTTGCAAGCTTTTCCCATAAGAGGTGTTGCTCCCAAACCGCACTCCTACATATGAAGGAGATGGACCTACATATGGATTGGATGGGGAAATGTGCCCCCCATTCCAAGGAAATCCTTGAACATAAGCCGAGGATCCTACCGGACCACTCTGGATAGTGTAAGGAAAGGAAGAAGGAGTGGTAGGTATACTGGGGATCCCAGCAACCACGTCACTAGAAGTACCTCCTATGTTGGAGTGAACCGGTGGTTGAACCACCCGGCTCGTTGGAGTCAAAGGTGTAGAAGGAAAACTAGATCTAGGGGCACTTACTGGGGAAGGTAGTACCCCTTCAACCAGAAGGGATGAGGTGAACACAAAAGGACTTTCTTCTGTAGAAGACATGACTCTACCCACAGGGACACCTAGTACTAGTGAATCAAAAGGTCTAACCTGGACGATCACAGGATCATTTAAATCAGTCAAGGGGGAGTTAAAATTTCTTGCAAACTCGTCAGTCTGCAATTATTCTATCTCAACTGTGTCAAGATTGAAATGATTAGCAATGAGTTCTGGTTCACCAAGAACTTCACTTATTCCTACAGGTTCAAATGAACCCTCTGTGTCTAATCTTCGCCTTTGAGGTAAAGGTGAAGGCTCCAATGCAATGATAGTAGGAAGGCTTCTCAACCTTCTTGAACTTCTAACAGGTTGGTCCTCTAGAATTAAAAATTTAACAAATCACACCCTAAGGCCAACTAAACATAGGCAAAACCACAGAGCATACACTAAAAATTCCTAAAGTCTCAAGCAATCAAACCAGGGTAAAAGATATACTTTCCCAAAGAAAGATGATGAACGATTAATTGGCGTCCTTGAAGTGGTTCTTAGGCAGAAGAGGAGGAATCACCACCGCCCTCCTATACTTTCAACAAGGGTTACCTTCCAAGCCCATTCAAGGTGAACTAGAAATAACCTTTCAGTTTACCTAGGTATGAACCGTAAAAAGACAAGAGACTAAAGCCTACCTTGGCAGTATCAACAGTCTGGGGGGACAGTCGTCAGCCGAACTCGTACGCATGGGAAGGGTAGTTGAGCCCGAAAATCTGTCTAGGATAGAATCCCCAGATGTGCAAAATTCCTGAGTTACGCTTTGACAAGGATTCAGAGGGTTATCTCCTCTGTCCAAGCCTCCACGTGGCCTAGTGCTTAACTCCCGTTTGAGAGGAGCTTCCCAGATACAGTGATAAAGTCAAGGATTTACCTAAAGAAAGGTCCACTACGTCTGAGTTTTATAACTTGTGGGAAGTTTACACTTCCTAGCCCACAAGTCTAGCCTAAGCTAGTAGGTGAAAGGCCCCTAGAAAACAAAACTTACTAGTAAATTTTAATTTATGCGTTCATTTTAGAGGGTTGTTTCTTACTCAAGAGGAAATGGAGTGGTATACTGTATGGTGTTTTGACTCAAATAAGAAATAAATGAAAGTAAAGGTGTATTCAAAGAAAAATTACCATTATAAAAACAAACTTCTTTTTATTTTCTTGCAAATATATATTGATGAATTGAAAGCAACAATGAAAGAAAATAAGCCTATATTTTTGTAGTTTTTGAGATAATATTTTCAAATTGAAATAAACACTACTTATGCAAAAATCACAATGCAAAATATTTAACTATGTTTTCTTTTCACTTCTAAAAATACTCAAAATTATACTATGCATCTACAATGCACTGCTTGAGCAAACTTGAAACTTATAATCTGTAAAAAAAGCAGCAGATTGAAGCAAACAGGCTGACAGAACCAAAAGACAACCAATAAAGGAAGGCTAGGAACCCTGGCTTGGGTGCTAACAATGACAAAGAATCACTGCAGACTTACAAAGGCAAGTGACAACCAGCCACTGTCAGAAGACAGACTGGAAAAAACATAGCCCCAGACCCTGATCACTGATCTGGACCAAGACACTTTAACCCATAACCCAAATAGGCCAAAAAACTTCAGTATGTAAATAGTAAATAATCCAAGGAAAAAGAGACTCAAGGGATTTCGAAAAAGCACAAAGTGTTCAAACAAGCTACACAGCATTCATAAGGAAAATCCACTCATAAAATAGAGATTATAGAAAGGAAAGAACAAGCAAACTTTGACTTAAAAATCCCTATTTCCAGGATTATTCACGACTGTCTATAAGAGCAACTTGTGAATGATTCGTGACTGTCTAGTATTACAACCCACGAATTCAGACCAGTATTCGCAACTGTCTAGAAGGACAACTCGCGAATGGGTATGAAATTTTTCTCAAAAACAAAGAAAAACCCTAAGACTTTCAAATACTGAGGCACGTATGAAACAGGATAAAAGATCACACACAGAATCACAAGCAAAGACTGGTCAGGGGACAGAAAAAACCTACAGCAGTCTGGGCTCCCTAGCGGACTCGCCAGTTCTGTTGTACAGGATTACACACCTAATAACCATAGGTTTGGGGTTACCAACATACTCAATCAACTTGCAGACAATTGACTCTAAATTGCAGTAAAGGAAATAGGAGGATTAGAAAAACTTACTTGATAAACGAAGGTCGATCCTTGCTAGTCCTCTTCCGCTCTGCTTCACCTTCAAAGTCTTCAAGGTTGCTCCTCTTTCACCTGTCAAGAGACAATCTTCCAGATATGAGATGATTCATATCTATATAAGTAGGTTAGATAAATCACATATAAGATGCATAAACATAAACATTTATCAAACCAAGATACATGAAACACATATGGAAGAAGGATTCTCTTTATTATCAATAATGAAGAAGTTCAGATTACAACCCAACGCCTGAGACAAGGACTCCTCTGAAACCAAAGGATTCTGAGTTCCACTACTCCAAAGAATTCTGTATAAACTCCACCAGCATAACTTTTCTCTCCAAGTGTAGCTAACCAACACCCTCCCCAAGGCATGTATTTATATGGGTGAAATAAGGCAGTTCTCAAAGGTTGGGGAAGTTGTAGCAGTTAATGAAATTAAGTTAAATGAGTTAACTAATCTCCAATTAGCGCATGTTTTATGTTTAAATTTTTAAGAAACACATTCACGGGTATGTAGTAGAGCAACCCGTGAATGATTTGCGACTTATCATAAGGGCAACCCGCAAATACATAGATTCGCGACTTGAATCAACCGGGACTCATGAATGACTCGCGAGTTGTATAAAAGAAGAGTCGCGAATACAACTCAACATAGTAAAATAACAAAGTAAGCAGCTGGGTATATAGGGAATGTATTTCATCATAATCCAAGCTATAGTGTTTTGGGAAAACCTCTATCCATAAGTGTCCTTTTGTGTGCCAACCAGGGGGATGTCAGCACTCGGAAGGAGAGGTGCCATTCAGGTGTATAACAGGGATACCTTCTATCTCAGCATTTTCCTGTTCTTCTTCAATCATAGTTCCCCAACATTCAGGGGAAGATTCAATGGTAAACACCTCTGTGTTTCCTTCTATTATCATGGCTCTAACATCCTTGGCTTTAGTTGTCGCAGCATCCAATGTTGCTCTAGCTTCAGCCTCTGCTGTCAAAGATTCCACATTCTTTAATCTTTCCACAGGGTTTTCTCTTGCATTTTCCTCCAATTCCTCTGCTTGGTCATCTGATTGATCATCTGATCCAGTCTCATCTCCCCCCCAACTAAATTGGAGGGAATTCGGTCCTATTGTTGCTCCTCATCTCCCCCTAACTATACATTTGCATGCTCCTCTTGGTTTTGAACAACCCCCAAGAGTACAGGTACTTCTACTTCTTCCTCTATTGGAATGCCAGGAAAAAGGGCGGGTTCCTAGTTTATCTAAATTTGACCTGTGAATTGATCCCAGGTTTGGTTCCTTTGAGCTAAGGCCCATAAAATTATTAATTTGATTAGGCCATGGCGGGTAAGGGAGGAGTTTGGATGCTTGGTTGTTCTAACAAACTCGGCCATATGGTGTAGGTCATTAAATGGATAAAATGGAATGTTCAGTAAGGCCCTATGGCAGAGATGAGATAATAGAGGAAGTCTAGAATAATAAACAATTTGATACCTACCTTCATAGGTGATATGATTCTTAAGGAAAACTACTACTTGATCCCATGGCTGAGGCAGTGACTGTAACGTTATCCCTCTCCTTGATTGACAAATTTGCTCCCCTTCTATCAGAAAATCCTGTAGTGCTGTAGTATTGGGGGTTCGTCAACCAAACCAAGCTCTTCCCACTTGAGGAAGGCCAGTGACTTCAGCTACTATTGCTTCAGAGACTTCTATATGTAACCTTCAAAACTCCGAGTGGGTTTCTGTAAGATTTAAGGAAAATTGTAGAGTTGTCTCTCGATGAAACCCATTCAGGTGTTGGAAGAATTCAGTCCATCCCATAGCTTCAAAAATAGAAAAAACTTCATAATTTATTCTCATTTCTCACGTATTTGGAGGTTCATGTCGAGCTGGGATACCCATGTTTGTTTGAATTCAGAATTATTTATCAGTCTGACAGATTATAGGTCCCGACAATGGAGGTTAAAGCACAGAGTATGCGTGAATAGGTGAGAGTGGAGTTGGGTAAATTTGGAAAGTTTAAGAGCATGGAAATGTTTGGAATTTTATCCCAAATTAGGAAAGGTGGCGATTATTAGGTAACTTAAATGGCCATTAAGTCGTACGAGTGGACAATTAACGGTATGCAGGTGTAATAATGGGCACAGAAAGGAAGGTATGATTAATGTTGTCAAATCTAGTTAACGCTTAATCAATTAAATAATCAGAACCATACCTTCAAAAATATGCGATGAACGGTGGCCTTTGAGAATAGTAAAGTGTGTGAAGTGTAGCCATTTAAATTTGATCATTATTGCAGGCGTGTTGTAATGATATTTTCTCCCAGTGGACCAAAACCATCTTGTCATTCTTGCTGGAAACATAATGAATGCTGTGAAGTACATCAGAATCGTCGGCATTAAGAATTGGGGCTAGATCTAGAGGAATCGCTAACCAAGGTTGCAAAGAGTTCTGCCAATAATGGAGGAGTCATAGCCATAGACCATAGAGAAATCAACCAGTTTGGCGGAGTCATAGGTGTGAATCATAGAAAAATCAGCCAGTTTTGGTGGAGTCGCAGCTGCTAGAAAAGGTAAAAATGGTAAAAATGGAAGAGGTAAAAGTGGGCAAGATTGAAACGGTGTCGCAGCTGTCGAAAAAGGTAAAAATGGAAAAAAGTGAAATGATGTCACATCTACCAAAAAAGGTAAAAGGAATTAAGTTATGGTGTTGCAGCTACGTGGAATGGGGTAAAGGGAAGAATTTTACGGTGTTGCAGCTGCCAAAAAACAAAAATATAGGAAACATTTTACGGTATTGCAGCTGCGTGGAACGGGGTAAAGGGCAGTATTTTACGGTGTTGTAGATGCAGAAAAATGGAAAAATAGGCAACGTTTTACGGTGTTGCAATTGCGCGGAACGGGGTAAAGGGAGGTATTTTACGGTGTTGTAGTTGCAGAAAAATGGGAAAATAGGCAAAGTATTATGGTGTTGCAGCTGTAACGAACTTTTTCAAGGAGTTTTCTTCTGATGCAGAAAGTTACAAAAGGATGGCCCTGGTCATTAGGCCCGATCATGACCATTTCTCCTTAGGCACATTCCTGCACATATTATTAAAAAAAAATGGATCAAGTGCAAAGGAAAAAGATAAAAATAATAGTAAAAATATCAATTTATTTATGTACAAAAACTTATGTAAGATTTACAGCGATTATCTAAAGATTGACAGGGGCAGAGAAAGATTCCTGCTCTTATTCTAATTGGTATTCCAGATTCGCTGCAATCTATGAAGTGAATGCGTCTTTTGAAATGGGCTTATGGTACAGTTGCAGCCTATGAACATTAGCAAATAATGGTGCATGATTCTCATCAATGGTTACCAGGTGGACTGTACCATTATCAAATACTTTGTCTACGAGGTATGGGCCCAACCATCTTATGCATAACTTACCCTTGAAGTCCCTTTTGAATCTTGAATTGTATAATAATGTCCACTCTCCTTCGCAGAATACTTTCTTTTTGATGAATAGGTTGTGCCAATTGGATCTCTATTGCTGGATTAGTACTGTCTGATCCATAGCAGCTAAATGGTTTTCATCAAGTTCATTCAATTGATTCAATCTTCTCTTCTAGGATTCAGTCACATCTAAGTTTACCTCCATGGCTGTCTTCAAAGTCTTGATTTCAAATTTAGTGGGGAAGACAACACTTTTCCCATACACCAAGTCATAAGGAGAGAAACATGTAGTATTGCACTAAGTAGTACGATATGCCCACAATGCTTCTGGAATTCTATCATCCCAGTCTCTACGATGGCTCCTGACCATTTTGGTAAGGATGGATTCAATAACTTTTTTAGTGCTTTCCACATGGCCATTGGCCTGGGGATGGTATGGTGAAGATATCCGGTGCTTAATATGGTACTTCTGTAGCAGAGCTTCAAATTGATGCAACACAAACTGAGGTCCTCCATCTGTAACCACTTACTTGGGTACTCTGAAACGAGTAAATATTTCACCATACATGAAATAGATCACATCTTGGTCATTGGCTTTCACTAAATCCACAACTTCTACCCATTTCATCATGTAGTCGGTACAAACCAAGATGTAGGATTTTTTCCTAGAATGAGGGTTGATAGGACCAAAAAAATCTAAGGCCCATCTGTCAAAAGGTTCAACCACCAGTTGTGGTTGAAGAGGCATTTGATCCAATCTGTTAGGTTGGCCCATCCTCTAGCAGCTGTCACAAGACTGGACATATTTTTTTGCATCCCTGAAAAGGGTCGGCTAATAGTAGCCCATTCGTAGCGCTTTGTGTCCCAACCTGTTATCTGCAAAATGTCCCCCAAAAGGCTCATCATGGTAGGCCTTCAGAATATGGAATATTTCATCTTTTCTTACACATCTTGTGATCTCAAGATTAGGGCCTATGTAGAAGAGATGACCGTCTATCCAACAATACCTGGCACTTTGTTGAATAATTTTCCTCTTTTATCTTTTTGACAAATGTGCCGGAAGCTTCTTTGCAGCCAATTAGTTAGCGACATCTGCATACCAAGGGGAGTGAGTTGAAACTACAAATAAGTTTTCATCTGGAAAAGAGTCCTCAATAGGCAAATTATCATCACTGTTAATAAAATGAGATAAGAAATCAAAGACAAAATTTTATTTTCCAGGTCTGCCTAAAATGGTAATATCAAATTCCTGTAATAATAATAGCCATCTAGTTACCTAACATTTGTAATAGGTTTATTCATTAGATACTTGATGGCTGAGTGGCCAGTGTTCAAAAAGGTAGGATATCCAGTGATATAATGTCAAAATTCGTCAATGGAGTAAACAATGGCTAAAAAATCCTTTTCAGTAACAATATAATTAAGTTCATTAGGGGCTAATTTTTTGCTAATATAATAAACTGCATAAGGTGCTTGACCCTCCTGCTGTCCTAAAACTGCTCCAATGGTGGTATCATAGGAATCTGAAGAAATGTGAAAAGACAGGGCCCAATTGGGCCATCTTAGGATGGGAGATGTGGACAACTTATCCTTAAGTTTAACAAACGTTGTTTGGCATGCCTCATTCCAAGTAAATTGCACATCCTTCATTAACAATGAAAACAAAGGAGAGGCAAGTTTGGAAAAGTTTTCTATACATCTTATGTAATATCCAGCATGCCCTAAGAAACTTCGCACTTCTTTCTGAGTTCTAGGAGTAGGTATATTTTTTATTACCTTGATTTTAGAGGGTTCTACCTGGATGCCATCAACAGAGATAAAATTCCCCAACAATACCCTTTCACTCATCATAATATGACACTTTTCAGTGCTCAAAGATAGTTGGGCCTGCTCACAGCGAGTTAAAACCCTTTCCAATTTTTTCAATGCTTCTTCAAAGTCTTTTCCATAAGGAGTAAAATCATCCATGCAAATTTCCATACTATCATTAAATAATTCTGAAAATATGCCAATCACAACTCTTTGAAATGTGGCTAGTGCATTGCATAATCCAAAGGGAAGCACTCTGTATGCAAAATTTCCCTAGGGATAGGTGAAGGTAGTTTTATCCTGGTATTTAGGAGCAATTTGGATTTGATTGTACCCACTAAACCCATCCAGGAAGGAGAAGAACTTCTTCTCAGATAAGGTGTCGAGTACTTGATCGATGAAAAGTATGGGAAAGTGATATTTCTATGTTGCCTTGTTCATCTCTATATAGTACACATAGAATCTCCATTTACCATTATTCTTGGGTACTATCATGAGTGGAGACACCCACTCGCTGTATGAAATGGGCTATATAAATCCAGCTTCCAAGAGTTTCTAAATTTCTTCCTTCACTATGTCCCTAATATTGGGATTCATTCTTTGTTGAGGCTGGAACACAGGCTGAGAGTCACTTTTGATATAAACGTGGTGGGTGCATAGATTGGAAGGGATACCCTTCATGTCTATGTACTCCCAGGAAAATGCCCCCTTGTGTTTTTTTTAAGAGAGTGATTAGGTGTTCTTGTTCATCTGGGGAAAGACTGGGATTGATATTCAGGGTTTTTCCAGAGTCTACCTTGACAGGAACACTTTTCAAATTTCTCAACACTAGAACTATGTGAGTATCACTAACTAATGTCTCCTCTCTGATATTTTCTTGTTCCTCTTCACCTAGAGTAGCATTCAAGATCTAATAAATTTTCTTATTGACAGAAGTGGGTTCACTAATGAAATTATTAATGGCATCGTCTTTAGTTTCATATTTAAAATTCAAGGCCTTCCCTATTGTTAATAATGGCTAAAATCCCTATTCTTCCTCCGGCTCCATCCATAATGGAGTTTCAGCTTCTAAGCTCGGCCGACCTAGAGGATAGACAGTGAGGTTATTTATCTCGATTCCATCTGATATGGTCATATACCCAGACTGATAGCTGATGCAAGCATCAACTGTAGCTAACCAGGGCCTTCCTAAGATCAATGGGTGTCCTCCTAGCTACGACTTAGGTTGTAAAACCAAGAACTCAACAGGATATTCCCAAGAATCCACTGAGATAAAGAGGTCATCCAATATTCCTTCAAGTTTAATAGTGGATCTATCTGCCAGTTCTAAAATGGTAGGAGTTGGCCTGAGATTAGTGAGCCCAAGTTTCCTTATAGTTTCAATGGTCATGACGTTAATTGACGCACCTAAGTCTACCAATACGTTGGGCATTTGTGTGCTCCCAATATACACAGTGATAGTGGGATTCCCAGGATCATCGTATTTGGCTAAGAGGGTTTTCCCCATTATTAATTCAGATAATTTCCCTATGACATGAACAGTGGGAGGATCCCTGGGTTTTCTTCCTGGTTTCCTTGTACACAAATCCCGAACAGCTCTGATCCTGTAAATGAATCATCCTACTTTCCTGTTCAGCTGAACTCATACCATAATCTACTTAATCTAGCTTACCTTCTTAAGAATGCAATCACAAATACCTTCTTACAACCCTTAATCTAGAATTAAAAGATTCAAGAAATAAACATCTAGATTAATTTTGCAGAAGGTTAAATCCTTAATTACCAAATCATCTAAAGATCCATCTCAACTATCTTAATTCGACTTAATCTAGAAATTCAAAGTACAGGAATTAAGTTCTACAATTATAAATGTGAAGGAACAAACTGCAAGAATCTAAATAAAACAACAATTGAAAGAACTAGGGATGAACAAGGTTGTCACAGCTATCACACAGTTGTATAAGAGAAAGTTAACGTACATAGTCGACTATCACACCACACCACTATAGTTTACAGGGGATGCAATTACTGATCATTCAAATGAACAAACAACAAATTGATGACTATTGCAGCTTACTGTAAATAAAGGAATTTATCACAAAATCCAAACCACACAACAGAATAAATAAAATACCTAATTAACTCAACAATATCTGTGGGAAGGCGGGCCCAGCCTAATGCTGGAAGTAGCACACGTTAGAACGCCAAGACCTGAAGAATCAAACTCCTTGTATTAAAATGGCAGATGAACACACAACCTCAGTCACAACTGATACAATAAATTTGATTAATTTTTTCAACCCCTAGCTTGGAATAGTTCCCAATATTTATACAATTACAATCATAACATCTTCCCACTATTATCGGGAAGCCATGAAGATCTCTGATCTTTAGGCTGCCCCAAATTATGATAAGTTGTTACAGCCGTGGAAAGATGGAAGCATAAAATATAGGAAGGCTTTTACTCGAGACAGAAATGACGATCATGATCAATCAAGAAGATACTCCGTGGATTACAGCTATTCTTTAGCAGCGGTGCACTATTGCCTCCGAATCTGTTGCAACCTATTGCAGCTACCTTTGTATAGCTTGTGTGGAATAATATCCTTTGACTGCGTTCTTTGGGAAATGATGGAATGGATCGTGATCATCTCAGCAATGAATGTTCATCCCTCTCTTGGCATGTTCATCCTGCTACACCTGTATCCTTCACATCTCGAATTATCTTTATAAAACCACCATATGTTAGCATAATTTAAGATGTAAAGCCCTGATTACAACAATCCTAAGAATTAATAAAATAAGACAATGATTAACCATACCTATATGAGTTGAGGGACCAAGTGAAGGAAAAACATCTGTTTAGTGTACATAATAGAGTAGGATGAGGCAAAAAGAGGTAGGTAAAGGTGGTCAAAAAGGGGTCATTTCTTGGCCCAACAGTCATATGAAACTTAATAAAATTGATTCGATTTTCCATAAAATTTATAGAAATATATAAATACATCAGATATAATCAATGGAGGTTGAAATGAATCTCACAGAACACTCAAATATATCCTTCCTAGGAATAAACATCACATCATGGGAAAGACGAATAGAATTGCTAAGAGATTCGAACAATGAACTCCTAAATCACTACAAGAACTCGAACTTGACTAGAATTATCTTAAAAATAATGCAACAAGTCGAAATCAATGGATGAAATCCATTAATCTCAACATGTGACTGAAAAGTAGTTGGGGAATACCTCTCGGATGAGACTAGGAGAACTTCTCCCAAGTTAGAGAAGTTGACTACTCTCAATTCAATATTGATACTAGAAAAAGATGTGAATGGTGCACTCATGCCTAATTTTATATATTAGATAGATTCTTGAGAATGTCTCCTTAACCAATGCACATTCATGAGTTGTGTTGGAAAGTGTTTGCTTTGTGAGCTCTTTTCTTGCTTTCTTTATTTTTTGTTCTTTTTGTTCTTTGCTTATTTTGCATTTCCTTTTTTTATTTTTCTTCCTTTTTATGACTTTTTCTGCTTTATTATGCCTTTACCCTGCTTTCTTTCTTTTAGTCGCTTTCTTTCCTTTCTTTCCAAAATCCAAACTTTCCTTACTTTGTCCACTTTCCTGATTTGTAATGCTTTTCATTTTGGCAGTCCCTCCTTCATGCTTTTATCCATTTTAACAATATTTACCTAGTTCCAACCTTATCCCTTTGTGCAAGTGCACCCTCCTAGCCATTCTTCCTCAAGACTTTATCCATATATTTATTCATTCATGAAAATAAAATTAACTAAAAACCAACTTAACATTAAAATGATTAAACTTCCTAACTAATAATGTCTAGTCCAAAATTTAATCTTGGATTACACCCTTGGAAATATTACTTAGGAAAATCCCCCCCTGAATTATCCATCAATTTCATACTTTTAACTAGGGTGACTGAGGATAATATTATGTTTTGGACCATAGAAAAATTTGGGAGCATGACAATTAAGTATCGGTGGGGAAGCCTCCCCATATATTTATATTATGTTTCAATCCATTCTTTGTATTTTTGTATCCATGTGCCTTATTTTAATTAAATAAATTACAAAGTAACATGCTATTTTCTTATTTTAATAGTATCCTAATAATTTTTTCTACCATGATAACATAAGGGGTTTGTTCTTTTATATCCAACAAGAATAATCTATAATCTATGATAGTCAGTTTATATGTTTTTTCCAAACAATTAAATTTTGTTACATTAAATCATCAATTCAAGATTGTAATAATGTGAAATGCAAGCACTATATATGTAGTATTATCCCATTAACAATTTCTAATTGAATAGAAGAATTTTATTATTAAAAATTTTCAACTATTTATAAATAAACACAAATAAAACTAAATGAAAATAAAAGAGTAGCTAAGCTATGGAAACACTACAAAAATATATCAAGACTTCGAATTATCTTATACTAAAATTACAATTGTTGAACTTATAGGTTACAATCTATCATCCAATTCGGGAATTAGAATGTTCATTTAAAACACCACAAGCAACTCATTCAAAGGTAATCAAAAGATAGAATATTTCCTATAATAAATCTATCCATTGAAATCATGTAAATAGATTACACATAATTAGAATTACATCACACACAAAATGAAAGAAACAACTTAAATAGTGAATGATGGAAGTTATTTAAAAAATAAAAATAAGTAATAGTGCATATTCAGTATTCCTTAACACCCAAAAAAATTGTATCTTAAGAAACTCCCTTAGATAAGATGCAAAGAAATTTACTATCGACTTCATGAAAAGTGAATAAAAGCATATGGAATATTGATTTACCTAAGAATACCCACCATTGAATTGTTAACCATTAAGTTTTGGAAGTGTAGAAATGCAGGTTTGATTTACCTAAGAATACTCACCATTGAATTGTTAACCATTAAGTTTTGGAAGTGTAGAAATGCAGGTTACAGTAGTGTGTTTAATGTCAACTATGGTAACAAATACTATGCTTTCAAATAAACAGGTTTAATCCAATGAGCATATCCATATGTGAATATATATCCTACAGCCAGGGATAAAACATACCACAAGACAAACTAATAATAGAAAATAAAACCAGACTTGTATAAAAAAAAATAAGAAACATAAAATAAAATAAATTTTGAAACACCTCTAAACTAGGGGTTGCTCCTTCATAAGTATGCCAGATATATTAAATCAAAACCAAACATTATAGACAATTAGCAAACCATAAATATGAAGTTGCAAAAATGTTACTTCTAGAAATTCACGAAGTACAATTTTAGAAGAATTTTTAGATATGTCTCTCCCTATCAATTATTCCTCACATATGCTCATACATTTCGTTTTATAATTATTATATAGTTATAAAAATGAAAATTAATAGCATCACATGTAATGCCTCAGTCCTGACCTTGTATTGTAATTTTGTAAATAGTGACACAAAAGGATGAAATCCATAAACAAATATTCTAGGGTGACCAAGACATTGTAAATATGTAAATTTTTATATTAATAAAAAAAATATCTAATGATTGTAGAGGAAGAAGGAAGAATAAGATATGAGATGCTATGATTCCATAAGTGGAGATGTGATAGTGGACTAAGAGAAATGACCCTAATGGGTTCTATATGGTATCCTTATCCTTGGAAATTTAACCCAAGGTTTTTAAACCATGATTAAGGGTCATGATTTGATTAATAAATATTAAATTATCTTAAGAGGGGATTGAGAGGGAAAAATCCATGCATATAAAAAGGGATAATTTAGATTGTGAGGGGTTTCATTAATTCATGGATTGGAAATAGTTTATTTCATTCTTCCTTTCTTTGGCCATCACCTTGGACTACCAAAGATTGATACCTAAGAGATCATTTCATTCCATTAACCAAAATAAATTGGTGTTAAGGGAGTGTACCCTTGTAAGAGGAACCTAGCCTACATCTTGTCTCCTAAAGTATGAATTCGAAGAAGTCTTGTCCAACCTATGCTAGAGCGTTGGAATTCAATTGAAGGTTTCCTAAGGTACTATTACCTCTAAGAAGAGGGATTGTTTCTTCCATTGTGCAAGTTGACTGGGAATGAGAATTGAAGATTGGGTCAACTATGGAGGGGGTTCTATGTGTGTTGGGATATGTAGAGGTTTTAGTAAAAAAAAATTACCTTTTGTATTGATAGCCCTAGCTCAGGGGAAACCTGTGAAAGAAATATATGGCTTAAAAGAGCATACACCTTGGAGGAACATCCTTCATTTGAATCTAGTTGGACAATTAAAAGATAAGTGTCTTATTGTGTATCAAATTTCCATGAGTATATATGTGTTTACATATGGTTTATATATCTTTTATATAATGTTCAATTTACTTGTTATAATGATATAAATGCATGGAATTGCTTGCTATGGCATGTGTGTGTTTGTGTTTGATGGTATAATTTCTTGTAGATTAATAATGTATGCATATGTTAATTTGGGAGACCATCCATTTATTTTTTGTTGTAATTTGATAATGAAAATTGAGGAAAAAAGTGAAACTGGGACCAACGATGATTTGAATAAGCTACTTGACTACCCCGTGGTGTTTAAGATCAACTGAGGATGTCGTGTATGTTACAAAGCGGTATCAAAGCTAAGGTTTGTATCATTGGGACTACATAAGCAAAATTTTGATTCTATAGGAAGAACTCAAGGTTACACACAAAGTGTTTGACAGAATGCGTGTGTGGCAAATTTTTGGGAAAATCAATATGGAACCATTTTATCGGTTCAATTCAAGGATTAACTAAATACTAGAGAATCAATTTAAATTGTTAGGATGAATAAGAGGGTGTATAAAGTAAAATATGATATTTTCATAGGGTTTATGTGGAATATGGGGGAAATTACAGTTTGAATAGTGACTATTTGATATAATGTCCCTATGAAAATTATGGGTTAAAATATAATCATATTTTGCATGGGAGATAGTATGTAAAAATGTGTAATAAATTAGTACCAGTTTGAGAAAGATTGGTAATATTTTGGAGAAATTTGAACCGGTTCCATGGATATACAATTTGGGTTAATGATGAAAATTACAGACGTGTTAATTGATGGGAATATTCCCATCAGAAGGGAAAGGTTGTTGTATTTTTCTATTGACTAATTGTGTATTTTTTGTGAAAATATTTTGACAAGAGTGTGCCAAGTGTAACCCCTCTTCAATCATATGATCACTCACTCACACACACACACACACACATCTGAATATTGAAATACAAGTATTTGTGAACAAATTAAAAATTTTGAAACTTTTGTATGGAACCCACCATTTTCACATGTAAAGAGGATGACGTGGACCATACATGTGAATATAGAGTACAAGTTGTAGCATTAGAAAAGATATTTTTCCTAGGTGACATGGTCGAATGTCTGATGGAAACTAAAAAAAGATGCACAAAATTGGTGGTGGAATATTTGATGAGATATGGGTATCCTGGTGCATCATAAATTCTTTAGTGAATCTTCAAGAATAAAGTTTGGCAATGAAAAAAGAGCCTCAATGCGAAAAACCGAAATTACACAGTGCAGTTCGTATCAGTTGATCATGTATGTTCATGTAGATTGGAAGTGATTGTGCTTTATTGTGAGGGGCATTTCATGAATGCCTTATATCAATCATGCAAGTTTTATCGAGAAAGATACGACCATTTGAAAATACAAAGGTACATAGGAATTATCATAGGTACTTATGTCGTCAATGCCTTAAATAAAATCGTGCAAGTTCCTCCAGAGGTAGATATCACAATTTTCTCATATCAAGGAGCATGGAAGATAACAATGGTAACCTATTCTAAATGGACATGATTTGGTCACATAAGTTTTATCGGTAGATCTAGATGGTCTGTGCATAGGGAGTTGTTAATGGATTATCTGAAGGAGTCCTGCATGAATGACAAAGATTTAATTCAAGCCCACTATGTTATTGGAAATTCTTAGCCAGTGCTGGAAAAGGTTGTTTCTTTAGATTGAAAAGCTCAAAACTAGAAAAAAACAAACTATAGAATAGAGAAAATTTCTCTAGGATCAAATAAACTACTTGAATTAATTTCTCTCCTCAACTTCCACAGGATGTAAAGGTATGAACCTTGATGTGCTTGACCTATGGGGATATCCTGCAATAGAAAAAACAAAAAACAAAACAAGGGAGAGTAACAAGATGGTTTATAATACTATGTAAAAGAAAAATGAGTTAAACAATAAACAAAGAATAATAACTATACAATTTTTACTGGAAATAAACTATATTTGCATTAAAATATAAATAAGAAGAGTATACAAACAATGCCTTGGTGTTGAGAACTCTTATCAATGGGGTCTTGCATCAAATATTTAAGATTTCCTACTAATCACTTAAGGGTCTGATAGAATTTGGTCAGAATTTAGATGCTATAACACATTCTTCCTCCCATTTCCCATGAGGATGAGCTAGTATATAAAGGATTGAGAGGATAGGAAAAGTTGAGGATTCTGTGGGAGAGGTGGAGGAATGATCCCTAAGATGGGGTATCTCAAGCTCTAGCTGTCCTAATTCATATGGATGAGGCTCCACAAACTATACCTTCGAGAAGCCTCTTGAAAATTCCTTTATTTCCTTCATAAGTCAAGAACAATGACTTGTCCAAGGAAAAAAAACAGTGCTAAGGAAGCACCGCTACTTGTAAGTGAGAAACAGGTGGTGGCACCACTCTTTGCAAATGGATAAAATGTGTTGTTGAGATGGGTACTGTTAACACCCAAAAAAGGTTCACTAACTCATCTACCCCATTACATGGCTCATTTGTCCATTTTCCTACCATATTTCCATCAAAAACCCATAAAACCATCTGAAAATCCTCCAAAAGGCTTAAAATGCCTCCAAAAGGCCATAAAACCCTCTTTTCCTCCAAAAAATATCCAAAATTCCTCCAAAAAGGCAAAAGTCTCCAAAAAGGAAGAAAAAATATAAAATAATGAGGAAAAGGAGGAAAAAACCCTAAACAGCTGAAACCCTAACCCCAAACCGGCACTCCACCACTATAAATAAGTGATGGAGACCCCTTATTCCAAATCCACAATCACAAGTATCCTACGTCTACCAAAATTGCTCTTGAAACCCTAGCTCACCATTGAGCTACTTTCACCGTGAGAGCCCCTTTTGGTCCATTTCCACCATTGGAGAAAGAGAAGGAGCAGCTGGAGCTCGGAGAAACCTCTCGGATCAGCGCAACGGGCTTCACCAACCTCCACATTGGAGGTCAGATTAATAAAATTCATTATTTACCTTTTACTTTTTTGCTTCATGGACATGTTTAGATTAATTTTCATTACTGTTTAGCATCTTTTATTTCATATATTATTGAACTGCTACTAAGGAATCCATTGTCCTTAGTAGGTGCTCATTCGCACAAGCTAGGGGTAAAACCCTAGCAACAGGTACCGAAGGTTGCACATAGGTAAAGTGTGGTGATGGATTAAACTAATGAGTTACTCATCGCCACTCTTTTTGAACTTCAATATTTGAGGAATTTGAGGAAAATAATGAGATACTTACCTCGCAACATGATGTTGACGAGAATTAGGTGTAACAGAGTGAACCCCAAAGCATGAGGATAGAGGGAAAGGATTGGAAAAGGATTTGTAAGAACAAATTATCACTTCGAGGAAATAATCCAAAAATTAGAACTCATCAATGACAAAGGTAATCCTTCAATACATTTACACTTTGATACATATCCATGTGTCTCACAACATGGTTGCTGAACAATACAATGCATATCTATGTGAGATATGAATAATCATGTCTATTAAGATACAACATAGATCCATGAGGAAGAACCGAATTTGGACATATATACCATACATACAATGTAGATATATGTCATATGGATGCAAATATGAGCACAACCACATACATACAAATGTGGATCCATGCTATGACTCATACGAATACTCCATTACAACATGGGGAAAGAAATGAACACTTAGCAAACACCCATGGTCTTCATCTCGTGTTTAATCAAGTATGATTCTATGCATGTGAATAAATGTCATGAAGTCGAACATGGTAGAAACAACTTGATTACTGGTCAATGATGAAAACCATTAACAAGTGCAAGGGAGATCATCATTAATGTTAATGATTCCCAAGGTATCCCAGTAGATTCGTCTGAATGTGAATAGATAGACTGATGTTAGAAACACAGTTGAATATTTTGATCAAAGGTTAATGATGTAAACCTATTGTCAAAAGAGAGAGCATTTTTCATTGAGGTATATAGATCTTAAGGTACTGACTTGTTTCTAAGACTAATTCCTGTAATATGTGTTGTAGTCGATAGGAGTAGTCTCGTCGAAGGAGGGCCATGATGACACAAAGCTCAGAACAAAGTTCTGGAATTTGAGTATGAGGTAACCACAAGACTGAATCAAAGATAAATGACACAACATAAAAGGTATTTTTGACTATAGAGGGTAACTCTCAACACAAATTTTCTTTGAACATTTGGTGACACGACCGAAGACATGGAAACATTGACTTGACCAGGAGGATACTGGGACATAATGTGACACAGGACAATGGATTCTTTTAAAATAATCAAAGGAGTAACATGAATCATTAAATTGGATCGACTCGAAGAAAATATGAATACCCAACTGTTTGGATGAAATGCAAACATGTGCCATGTTCAAAGGTTACTAGAAAAATTGTTGTGATCATAAATGAAACATAGTTCACTTCCCTTAATTTCCTGATCATGATTGATGAGTGCCTCTTTAATTTTTCAAGAGTTAAAAGAGGGTAACAAATACTCGTTTCATATTATCATTAGACAATTCTATTCTCGTATGTTTATCGAACATGATAAAAGAGGAGTTTAAGAGATTCTAAACGGGACTAAAGAAGACTGTGAAAGGTAATTTTTCATAAGATTTAGTCTCTGAGACTTGAAAAAGGTATACAATAATACCCTGGAGAGATCTTCTAGTCAATGACCAGAGTATATTTTGTTCATAAAAACTCAATCTGAACCGAAAAAAGGGGTAAGCTATTGTCAGGAAAACACCCTTCAAGTACTTTTATGAGCGTGAAGGTGAAAATCTCACTCAAAAATATTTTGACATTTTGATAGTAAAAAAATATCTTAAAGAGGAGTCGATTAGGCTTTCTTTTTCGTAAGTAGGTTTAACGAGTCTGAAAAAGTAATAAAATTTTACTTGAAAACTTAGTTATAGGGTTTAACGAGAACGACTAAAGTTTCACAAATGCACTCGAAATATTTTTTCATTTGACCAAGAACAAAAAAGACAAAAAAGAAAACTCATCCATATCCAAGAATATTGATTCTTCATGATCTGCAATTTTCAAAAATACATTACACTTCAATTTGATAAAAAAGTAGACCATATATGACTATACTGAGGGTAAAAATAATAAATTTATTAAAATAAAAGGTCAAAATGGTAAATAAAAGGAGTGAAAAGTAAAAACGAGTTACCATTTGTATTTTCATTGATCTTTAGAGAGAAAATGGGTCTTTTGAGACCAAAAATGAAGTTTGAATTGCGGAGGATACGTATATTCATTCCATGAACCTTCTTGACAAGGTAATTCCTGACTTCTTCCCCTTCATTTCTATGGTTTCCATTTTTTATTTAATGCAATTTTTTGGAATCTTACAATCATTTTCCAAGAGGAAAATGCACCTCCTAGGCACCATTCCTTTCTCTTTTGGGAACCACATTGTTGAGTGACACCACACATTTTCCTAACGAAAAGTGTGGTCCCACTGCTCTATCTGAAAGGAGAGAGTGCATTGGCACAATTTTCCATAGATCACTCAAAATTGGAGCGAAACCAAGGAGTTTTAAGATTTCAAAATGGTTATAAATTATGTCTAATCCTTCAATTTTACTGTTTCATAGGTTGAACAAGAAAAATGGTCGTGTGGAATGAAAGGAAACATGAGTTGGATGACATTCGAGGAGAAAATGATCATGGCATGGTTAGTGCACTTCGGGAGTGTGGGATCCTATAGTGTTTTCCAAGTTCCTAGCATGAGGGATTAGATCATATTAGTGGAGTACATAATCTGTATGTGGAATCCTGAGCAACAACAATTTAAGGTGGGGGAACATAATCACAGTGGAATTAGAAGACATATATTTCCTTACATGTATTTCTAGGAGAGGAGCTCCCATCTCTTTGACTAGTCCTCGAGGTAGGGATGTGACTACCCAAGGCCTAATCCATCAACATTGTTTTGCAAGTACCCAAATGAGTGGGAAGAAGATCCCAATCAAGGATGTGAGGGAATTTCCTATGAGGACAATCCTCTTTACTATGCAGAGGGTTTCCGGGAACCATGGAGTAGATCGGGATTCTAGGTCCCACATGTTGTATTCCTTAGAGGAAATCGATCCGATTGTATTCAACTAGGATGAAGCCTTGTTAGTGACCTTCAAGGAACAACTTACCAAGTGTCTCCATGGTGAGTTAAATTTTTTTTTATATGGAACTATTTTAGTATCATTTTTCTTACAGACAGTTCCACTATTGAGGCCTCGAGTTCGCTTCAACTAAATCATAGCAAGATATCCATAAATGCTCTAGTGGGTTGAGTTTATGGACCTCCATGGTGGTGGTGGTCCTAGGATCAAATATGGATCATGATTATTCCACTTGTTATATGACCAAATTATGGTGATCGAGGATTACACCTATGCAGGAACATATTTTCAAGGATATCAAGACTTAGTGCTTCCTGAGGATGAGAAACGGGGATATCTCGGTAACTAAGACACTGAAATGTATGTTTTTATGTTTTTTGTGATTTTATAATTTTTACGTGTGATATTGAGACATGTTTCCTACTTTGCATATGTTGGGGTAGAAATGCCTAAAGGGTCCTCACCGATTAACAAGTGAGCTCGAGCTCAGTTTGTACCCCAGGAGGCCGACGGGGAGATGGATGAGCTCGAGGAGAAACTCAATAGGATGACATTGGATATTCCTAAAATTTCAGTGGATGACCTCCCTAAAAGGTATCAGAGACACACGACTAGTGTGTTGAGCCATTTTTCTCTCTTGCAGCATAGACTAGCAAGGTCCATTATGTGCTACCACAAGCATCAGTAGGGCTTAGCAGGATATGTGCAGTGAAATCCACGAGCTTAATTTTTTTTATATTATAGTACTAAAAGCTAAAATGCTTCATTCTAGGTCTCGAGACCATATTTTTGTACTGAAAACTTTATATATATATATATATATATATATATATATATTTTTTTTTTTTTTATATATATATTTATATTTATATACAAATTTTTTTTTGTAGCCTATAGAATTTTGTAATGGAATGTGATTTACATGAATTTTATCTTTCACACTGTTTATTTACAAATTCTCATGTTATTTTACACATCAATAAGTGAAGAATGGGAAATATGCCAATCCAACATGTAATTAACAAGTGAATCGATAATCGAATTAAAAGATATTGGAACATGTTGATAAGTAATAGACTCAAATGACCACTCAAGTAGGTATACCCCTTGAAAAAGATGAATAAGTACAAGGTTTCATATGGCATACACGTGGTTCAACTAGGAAACCACTAATTGAGATTCCAAAAAGATGACCAAGTGATCAATATCACAAGAATAAGATTCAGTTAAAACCCCTATCATCACATGATATTCATCGATATTGTTGGTAGCACAAACTAGGCAAAATCCCACTGAACTAACTAATTCATGGGCTTGGGAATAAAGTACCCAAGATTCTGAAGCAAAATTTAGGGTATGGAAGCTAGAAACATTGGAAAAACTATAGTAAAGAGTCATCTATGGATTTTGAAACATAACATGGAATAAGTAGTGTGGGACAATATCCAAAACCATACTAAAATAATAAAACCATACTAAAAGTCAAATATACACAAATGTCTAAGGTACTAATGCAATATTTTCTAGGAATAATACCTTTTTAGGTACAACCCATTGCAAGGATTCTTGAAAGGTATTCCATCATAATCCACTACTTCATAGACCCCTTTCTCTAAGACTTTGCTAATGACATAGGGACCGTACCACATTGATTCAAGTTTCCATTTCCCCAATTTATCATTTTTTTGATCCTATGTCAGAACAAGGTCTCCTTAGTTGAATACACCGGGTTGAATTTATTTATCATATTGGGCCTTGATACGTTTTTTATGCGAATCATTGGCCAGAGAAAGATCTCATTGCATTTCATCAAGGTTGGTAAAATAAAGGAAATGTTCTTCCTCGGTTGAGGTATTAGGTATAATCTTGACAGCTAGTTTCAATGATAAAATTTTGCATTCAATAGGTAAAACAACTTCCAGTCCATATACTAATTGAAAAGGTGTGCAACCGGTTGTTGTTTTTATAGAATTCATATAGGCCCAAAGTGTTGAAAATAGAGTTAGGTTCCAATTTGATTTAGGTTCCCTAACCATCCTACAAAGCATGGTATTAAGGACTTTTTTTAATGGATTCAACTTGCCCCTTATCTTGTGGATAGTAGGGGGTGTGTTTTTCATAATGAAAACCAAACTTAGTGCTTAGATCATTCATCATTTGATTATGTAAATGAGATTCGTGATTGGGAACTATGGATTCAGGAACGTCAAACCTAGAAATGACGTGGTTAGAAATGAAGAGGGCGACAGTATTGTCATCCTCTGCATACATAGGCATTTCCTCATCCCATTTTGTAAAATAATCAACATCTACAATGATGTAACCATGTCCCTGGATGAGGTAGTCTTACAATGCATACAATCCATCCCCCATTTGGAGAAAGGGCCAACGACAATGATGGGGTGTAGTGAAGCAGGGAGGGTTTGCTTCTTTTGATAAAAGAGCTGGCAGACTAGGAATTGTTTTACCACTTCATGGAAATATTTAAATATTGAGGGCCAAAAATAACCATCGTGAAGGATTTGCTGGATTGTATCCATCCCAAAAATATGACCACCACATTCTACAGAGTGGAAGTCATCCAATACATGTTCAACCTCGTCGTGTGTTAAACATCATCGAAAAATAGAATCAATAACATGCCAATATAAGGTATCATTGATGATTAGATAATATTTGGTGTGATGTCAAATGTGTTGGTCATCTGGGTAGACCCGGGTTTACTATAATGAACCAACAACACCTCTAGCTCACTGGCCCTTTCGGCGACAGACCGCGGAGCGACCTGAAGTCTTACCCGAAGTGATCCTAATGGGTTGGCCAAGGACTCAAGTGTCTTGAACAGGTTTTGTATGGTGTCCTATGTGCATCTCGCATCTCTTCTCAGCTCACGAGACCGCTCTTTCCTCTTTGCGATGCGCAGTTTCCTCTTGCTCGCAATGGCTCTAATCCTTATCGCATCGTCGCGCCCCGGGAAACACGTATCTCTTTCCTTCGCTCGATCCTTAACCGCAGCACACCACAACTCCTCTGATGGTGCGATATCGCATCCCTGCGATATCCTACCACTGCGACTCCGCACACCTAGCGTTACTTGCGTTCAACTTACAGGACTCAATACACAGGGTTGTTTTATACTGCGACTCCTAACTGTCTTAGGTGAAACTCAGAAAAACTCTTATACAGAATACTTAAAGACTTCAACTTGCATTTATCCTTGTAATATGCTATGAACTGAATAACATACACATACATTTACTCTAAGCAAAGTTCATGTAATGAATGACAGATATAACAAGTAAATACAATCACATGAATCAAGCACATAACACTCTGGTTTTATGTGGTTCACTTCCAGGGTGGAAGTTATGTCCACAGAACTGTGCTTCTATATTATAACTTGAGAGAGGTACACAGTTTTGCTGCACCGCATATGCAGCTAGAGATCTTCTGGGTAACTCCGCACTCAGCCTGGAGCCCTTCTCTCCTAGATCTCTTCTCTATATTGCCTTCTTACAATATACTTTCACTCTCTCTCTCTCTCTCTCTGTCAATCCTTGCAGATTGTTACAATGAAAAATAACAGTAAGCTAACAGACTACTGATAATATGACTAGCTGGATGGCCTAAAATGCCCAAAATGCCAACCTTTTACAATACAAAATACATCCCTTTATAGGCGGCCCGAAGGTCTCACCATTACAACACTATGGGCCTATCCCAACAGCAACCCAAACCCTAAATAGTGACAGTTGGCATATCTGTACTTGGGGTAGCCACTTTCCGTCACACCACTACTCTCTGCAGTCTTCCATGCTTCCCGGCGCTGACCATGGGTACTATGCACCGCTTCCCGTCTTCTGTCCTTCGTCTTCAATACCTTGGTCTCGTTGCTCCTTTTCCTTTATGAGGGTAGCTGAGCCCTCCTGTCTTCACCACTGCCTTCAATGCAGTGGTTGAGATCTCTCTTCTTAGCTGCTTAGGTACTGTTGTCTTCCTTGAATTCTCTGTTCCAATAGTCACGATTTTCGGCTCTGCTTTGTAGCTAGAAACATGCTACGATGTCGTAGCTTCACCTTATCTCTTTGTCTTTGCCAAACTGTCTATCCACCAAATTGGCAGCTTTTCCTGTAGCTGCAGGACTCTGCTCCAATAGTCCCCTAACACTTACTTGTGGCTCGTCCCCGAGCCACTACCAACAGGCTTCTACTGCTATAGCTTCTCCTTGGCTTCCTGCAAAGTGCGCTGAAGCTTGTCCTGAAGTCCTGTGACTTCGTTTTCCATGGCTGCGACACGCTCTTGTGCCGAGTCAAGCATAGCTTGACTAATACCTGAGTCTTCTACTGCATCAATTTCATTTCTGGTGGCAATGAACTTCCCAACTTTCTGCTCAACTGCATCAACTAGCTCGATGATTTGTTCCTGATATGGCTGAAGCAGGTCATTGATGTGTATCTCCTTTGCTCTCAATCACTACGCTTCCTGCTGCAAGCGGTTCATCTTCATTGTCTTTCTCATCTTCTGAAGAGCTACTAAGCTCTTGATTTCTTCCTTCATTGCTGCTGTGGTATTCTCTATCTTCTTAATACTTTGTTGGATTTCTACTTTCTCGGGAGGCTTATCTAACTCCAACCATGTGTTCGTCGCATCAGCTAGCACCGAGAGTGCGTTGTCAATGCGAGATTGCATCTGTGTGAAGGTGAGTTGGAAGGCCTCTACTCTGGCTTCCTTGTCTACCTGGGGGGTTCACGGTGGTCTAGCCTCAAGCTCAGCAATCTGCGCTTTGTGGTCTTCCTCCATCTTGGCCACTGTTTCTTCCATGCTAGTTAGTTTTTCCTCCAGAGCCTTTTCTCTGTCTGCCACTTGTCTTACCTTCTGCGGGATAGGCAAGGCGAACTCGATATTACATTGGGGTAACTCCAATGCGATGCTCTATAAGACTTGAGAGATATCCTGTTCTCTTGCTTCATATGTTTTTAACTCGTCTGCCTTTTTCTGATAGCTGGTGGCGAGTGCTGCATTTTGTTGTTTCAGCTGTGTGTTCTGTTTATAAGTCGCGAACTCTCTACCTTTGAGCTCTGCGCTTAGCTGCTGCTGGATCATCTGTAACTGATCAATGTGGAACTCTGCGAGTTTGACCTCGACAGGTTTCCTAATCTACATTGGTACATCCTTCATTGTTGCAGGGAATCAGATGCTCCCTGGTGGTATCAAAACTGTATTGATGCGATCTGTTGGGAAGATTTCCTCGCAAGAAATCGACTGTGTTGAACTTTCTCCTGTGGTCACCTTTACTGGCGGAACCTGTATCATGGAAGTCTTCTCAGTAATTACTTTTAAGTCCAGAAGTTGCTTTTCTACTGCACTCTGTATCTTTGCCTATGATGTCTACATCACCTCAAATGAGTCCTTCAACGAGTCATGCATTCTTGTTGCAATGAGTTCATAATCATCCTCTATTAGTGCAGTCCTCGAAGGTGGTTTTGTGGCTTTGTCATTAGAGGAAATTTCAACTCAAAATGGGCCTTTTAACTTTTATTCAAATTCCATGTCATCATGTGTTAGCCAATGAAATTTCTTTAAATTTGAAATACTGTATAGGTCTTAACCACTTTTTTAATATAACTTTGGGGATAGGTATCATAAAAAAAACTACTTTTTTTGTTTGTATTTTTGACATATCTCCCCATGTTTTTACTCAAATTTCGATCGGGAGAGCGCGTTGGATGAAAAATTAAATTCCGCATCCAACAAGTACCCACTTGGAATCATTTTGACGGACCCTGCTACCCCAAAAACAAAAAATACCTGAAAAAATAGAATGACGATGTCATCATTCTATTTTTTCAGGTATTTCTTGTTTTTGGGGTAGAGGGGTCTGTCAAAAGTATGCCGAGTGTGGAAATTAAGGCCAGTAATAGATTAATTTTACACACAACAATTATCAATTGATCATGCAAAATTGCTCACAAAAGAGACTGAATATGGAGTTGTAACACTAAATTGTATTAACTGAGTGTACAATAGCCAACCCTATAATAACATAGGTTGTTGAATAAATAGAATACATCAAGAAATCGAATGCATGAGGAGGCATCCAAAACTATCATAAAGCAGGCTTACCAAAAATAAGCAAATCCCCCATAGGTGTAATCTGATACAATAATGGAATTAATGTCTAAGTGGGTAAACTATGGGTTGATTATTCTAACACCCCCCCTTAAGCCTGACTTATGAGTAATATATCAGAAAATTATAGGGCCTAGCAACAAGGCTTAGTCACCCTTTACATACTACAAATCCATTTAAACAAGGAAAGAGGCAAAACCAAGTTGGGAAAATCCTCCCTTAAACATGGACTGTAAAACAAAATTGTAGAATCTTATCTTCACTCATGCTTTCACAGCATGATAAGAAATCCCTAGCAGTGATTTGAGATTGCTGAAGGTCTTCTCACAAAATTCTTTGGTGAAGATATCAGCTACTTGTTCTGAAGATGAACAGAAGAGTAGGTGAATGGTGCCATCATGCACAAGTTCTCTGATGTAGTGCATATGGATCTCAATGTGTCTGGTTCTCTGCTTCTGAACTGGATCCTTGCAGATTCGAATGGTACTCTAGTTATCACAGTAGATAGTAGTTGAGTACTCAGGTTCGAAGCCACACTCTCCAAGTAAACCCTGCAACCATAAACATTGAGTTGCTGCATTAACAACTCCTCTGTACTCTGCTTCTGTAGATGAGAGTGCAATGACACTCTATTTCTTGCTTGACCAGCTGATTGGCCCTTCTGCAAGCATGAACACATATTCTGATGTGGACTTTTTTTCTGTGCTATCACCTGCCCAATCACTGTCAGTAAATCCAATCAATTCAAGATCAGATTTTGCTTTATAGAAGATCCCATGTGTCCTTGTTCCCTGAACAAAGTTAAGGATCCTTTTGGCTACTTTCCAATGGATATCTTGAGGCTTATCCATGAATCTAGAAGCCACACTTACTACATAACAAATATCAGGTCTAGTATGTGTCATATACAACAAACATCCAATCAATTGCCTATACAGTGTATTGTTTACCATCGATGAAGAATCAGCTTCTTCCAGCTTCACTCCTGAAAGGAAAGGAGTTTTGCTTGCTTTGCAATCCTTCATTTTGAATTTGTTCAGCAATTCCAAGGCATATTTGGACTGGTGCACCTTGATTCCATCTTTGGTTTGAGAGATCTCAAGCCCCAAAAATTGACTTAAGAGCCCCAAATCTGTCATGGAGAAGGCTTGGTTCATAGCTCCTTGTAAGGAAGCAATCTCATCCTGTGAGCTTCCTGTAATGAGGAGGTCATCAACATATAACACAATGATCATTAATGAACCATTAACTAACTTCAAATAGACATTTGGATTTGATTTGCATCGAACAAAATTCAGTGATAGCAAGAAGCTATCGATCTTGGCATACCAAGCCCTGGGGGCTTGCTTTAGCCCATACAATGACTTTCTCAACCTCCACACAAGAGAAGGGTTAGTAGAAAAACCTTGAGGCTGCTGCATATATATCTCTTCAGTGATATCTTCATTCAGGAAGGCATATTTTACATCCATGTGATGTACCTCCCATTTCCTTGAGGCTGCAATGGCTAGAGCTAGCCTAATGGAATCCATTTTTGCACTGGGGCAAAGGTCTCATTGTAATGTATGCCATGAACCTATGATTAGCCCTTGGCTACCAATATGGACTTGTAATTCAGTGGTGAACCATCAGCAGCAAATTTGGTCTTATAGACCCACTTACACTATACTAGTTTTCTCCCTGGGGGAAGATCCACTAGCTCCCATGTGTTGCTCTTTTGGAGTGAGCTGAAATCCTCCTTCATGGCTGTTTTCAATATTGGATCTCCTGATGCTTCTTCATATGTTTGAGGATCAGACTCCACCATCAAATAGCATTTTTCAGCAAACATAGGATCCTTCATGCACAGACCACTCTCAAATTGAGATCTAGTCCTCCTTGGGTCATTGGGATCCCCAACTAGCTCACCTGCTACATGCAGTGTCTTGGCTGCCCATTTTGGCCTTGTGGGGATTTTAGGGTCTGAAATAAACTCATATCCATCAGAAAAATCAGAATCAGCATGTTCAAAAAACTCTTTACTTACTTCTTGAGGTTCAGGTGGTGAAGAGGCTTCACCAACTTCCACTGCTGCAAGGGGTTCTTCTTCAAACTGAACACACCTTTTGATGAAGGATTTGTTTGTGCTCAAATTTATAAACTTGTACCCTTTTGAATATTCATAGTATCCAACAAAAAGACACTCTTGGCTTTGGGGCTGCAAATCCTTCCTCTTCTCTGTCGGGATTCTAGCCCAAGCCTTTGAGCCAAAAATCCTGAAATGGATCACATCTGGCTTGTGCCCACTCCATGCTTCGAAGGGAGTCATACCATCAAGATGTTTGTGGGGCACCCTATTCTGGATATAGGCTTCAAATTTTATAGCTTCAGCCCAGTACTTTGGTGGCAAAGTTTTGGCCTCCATCATGCATGTTGCCATCTCCTTCAGTGATCTGTTCTTCCTCTCAGCAACACCATTTTGCTGTGGTGTGTAAGAGATAGAATGATGCATCTAAATACATGCATCTACACAATAATTAATAAAATCAGAATTGACATACTCACCACCATTGTCAGATCTGAGGCCCTTGAGTTTCCTTCCAGATTGGTTTTCAACCAAAGCCTTAAAGACTTTGAATAGGCCAAAAACTTCAGACTTGTGTTTCAGGAAGTGAACCCAGCAATACCTGGAAAAGTCATCAATAAAATTCAATGCATATTTGGCCTGACTCATGGAAACATGAGGGAATGGGCCAGAAACATCACTGTGGATCAGCTTGAGGGGTGCAGAGGTTCTCTCATGACTAGCTCTCTCAAATTTGTGCTCTGGGTGTTTTCCTAGGATACGGCCTTGGCAGACTCCTTTGGAAAATTTTATCTTGGGAAACCCTATGACCATCTCTTTTTCACTAAGATCTGATAGATATTTGTAGTTTAGGTGGCCAAATATTTCATGCCAAAGCTTGCTGGCTTCATTAGCATGAATGAGAAGAGCAGAGGGGTTTGAGTAAGGTAGGAAGTGTGAGAACATGTATACCTTTTGAGCATGATTTGAAACTCCTTTTGCAATGACTCTACCACTTGATATCTCTGTGATCTCAACTTCATCGGGGGAGAATATGACCTTCTTAGGCAACCTAGTGTGGGTCATCTGGTACAATGACAGGAGGTTGGAGGCGAGACTAGGCACATACATCACATTGTTGAACTGACCATGATCAAGATCTATCCTTCCTTTGCCTTTACTTTTAGTGAGAGAGTCATCTCCCAGTACAATAGATGGTCCTTTCAACATATCCAGTGAGGATAAGGCCTCCTTAGTCAAAACCATGTGTCTTGAAGCTCCAGAATCAATGATAAAATTGGGTGAGCTTGATGTGCCAGCAACTAGAGCATGAACTCTCTCTCTGTCATCTGAACTTGATCCTCCTTCTCTATTCTTTGAGATTTCTAGAAGGGAGATTCCATTCTTCTCCAGGAGTTGGGTCAGCATGTCTATCTACTTTTTCATACAAGAGCTTTCAGTGTGATTGCCCTTATTGCAGTATGTGCACTTGTTCATTTCACCTTTGTTCTTCTTCTTCTGGTTATTCTTCTTGGGACCTTGTAGATCCTCCGGAGACTATTTCTTGTCTCTCTTTTTCTCAGGTGGCTTTTTAGCTTTCTTTTTTCTTTTTGAATCCACCCTCGAATCTCCAGCAATCAAAGCTTGATCTTTGGATGGTTTGATGGTTCCCATCATCACTAGCTTGTCCTGTTCTTGTGTGAGAGATTCCATGAAATATGCAAGGCTAGGCATCTTCCAGGCTCGAGCTGTCAGTTTTGTGGCATAGAAGGTCAAAACAAACATTGAATAATCAGGGCCCAACTTCGAGAGGATGGCCAGTACGAGCTGATCATATTTCTTTTCAATACCACACTGTTTCAGCTGCAAAACTAGTGCTTTTAACTTGGAGAAATATAGCTACAGGGATTCAAATCTCGTTGGACTCAGATAAATCAGCCCATTTTCGATTTGATGTCCCCTCATCTCATCTGTCTTTCCAAAAAGATCAGCAATCTTCTCCCATACTTCATTCGGTGATCTCAATCCATCGAGATGGAAAAGGAGGTCTCTGGAAATACTCAGGCACAGGAGGCCATAAGCCTCATCCCTCCTATTGTGCCATTTTATCTTCTCTGCAGCTGCATTGGGCTCTGCTTCTGTTTCCATAGTCACCCTGTAGAGGCCTTTCTCTCTCAACAGTATCTCCATCTCTGCTTTCCATTCAAATAAATTGAAAGGAGTCAAGATAGTTTTCTGTGATTGATCCATAGCTCAAGATAGTTTTCTGTGATTGATCCATAGCTTAGAAAATCTGTCCCGACTGTCAGTAGAAGGATCCCAGTCTTTGATGTTGAACCTGCAAAACAATTTTTGAAGGAGAGAAACAACCTACAATGGCTCTGATACCATGTGGAAATTAAGGCCAGCAATAGATTAATTTTACTCACAACAATTATCAATTGATCATGCAAAATTGCTCACAAAAGAGACTGAATATGGAGCTGTAACACTAAATTGTATTAACTGAGTGTACAATAGAAAACCCTGTAATAACATAGGTTGTTGAATAAATAGAATACATCAAGAAATTGAATGCATGAGGAGGCATCCAAAACTAGCATAAAGCAGGCTTACCAAAAATAAGAAAATCCCCCATAGATGTAATCTGATACAATAATGGAATTAATGTCTAACTGGGTAAACTATGGGTTGATTATTCTAACACCGAGTGGGTACTCCTTGGATACAGAATTTAATTTCGCATCCAACGAGCTCTCTTGATCAAAATTTGAGTAAAAACACGAGGAGATATGTCAAAAATACAAACAAAAAAGTAGTTTTTTTCTTTTCTTCCTCCAAAATTAATAAATATTATTTTATTATTTTAACTATTATTTTATTAATTCATTTTAGGAGGCCCATTTTGAGTTGAAATTTCCTCTAATGGCCTTTTCTTCTTCTGTGCCTCTAGTATCTCTTCTTCTCCATCTTTCATCATCTGTGACTCTAGTTTCCCTTGTTCTCCATCCTTCATCATCTGTGACTCTGGTGGCACTTGCGGTGAATCTTTCCTCTTTTGTCCTGGTAGTGGCACTTGTGCTGCATCTTGCATTTGGGTCTCCACTTTGTCTTTGCCTTTGTCCGATGGGTCTGTCTGTGCGGTACCTAAAGGTAGGGGTGTGGTATCTTCTAACGTGTGCTTCCAGTCATCATTAAAGTCCTTGATGATGCCTTCAATATCCTTCGTTGTCATCCTGAACCAACCATTAGCCCAATCATCCCTTTGAGTCCTTTTTGGCCTTAGGTAAATTCTATGGCGGTCCACCATAAAATCAAGCTGATCATCATATATTTCCACGATCTCCTTGCTGATCCATGGTGTTTCTTCAATGACGTTCCTCAAAATCCTATAGTAATCATAGAATACTATCGCATTAACCTTTTTCTTGGTAGGGTTGCTAGTCTCCCATAAGTTTGTGTAGTGTGTACCTCTGGGCTCGCCACTTGCTAGCTGCCGAAATTGTGTATGGGGCGTCTCCTTCCATCCGACGAATGCATAGAGTATCAGCAACCATGAAAAATGGAATGGGTGAGTTGCCTCATCCTGAGCTAGAAAACAATCTTGCTGAAACATATTTAACAAAAATAAAGACCAATTGAACTATTCCCCCTTTGCAACTTGTATAGCCAGGTTAATTACTGATCCTATGACTTCCTTTGGGCGAACCTTGGTTAATAGTCTGCCGGCAAGTAGACTAGCTGTAAATCTAAGGGTATTGTATGCTAAACTTGCAATTTTGTAAGCCCGACCTCCTCTCTGCAGTTTATACTTGGCGACTAGGGTTGGTGATAGCTTGGAATCCTTGGTCTTTCCTGTTATATTTGTCTTCGGGTCTTGACCGGTCTTGGACAGCCCAGTGATGCAGTGTATCAGGTCGATGTTCAGGTCGACCTTACTGCCAAGCCAGAGGTAACCCCCATGTACGCATGAAAGTAAGATGCGCAGCACGGCATTAACCTCTATGCCACATCCAAAATGTGGTATTCTTAACAGATTGAGCAGGCCTGAGCGCTCAAGAATCTAGACATGTTCCATGGGAACATATTCATCTGCACCTGTCCTTGGGTTCTTCTGAATTGTAAGGTACTGATCTGGCCTAAACTGAGGGTATGTCTTACTATCTCCCAGGTTATAATCTATGAATTTAAGAACAGCGACATATCCTAACAGATCTCCGTCTTCCTTAACTCGAGAATCAATCTGTGGTATAGGAACAGGAAACTTACCACTCTTGGGAATTTTTACCTCTGGTGCACCGTCAACTCGTGGTATGATGTAGTATGTTGCATTATGAACTTCTTCCTCCAGCTCCAAACTGGATTCTTCTCTTATGTGAGTTTGGTTCCTCATCCTTGGCATCTATCCGGTCTGTGATGAACTTGGCGTGGTCATAGCAGCTGTAAGGCCTCCATGCTTGAATCTTTCCAAAATCACTTCTAGAGGTTCGTCCTCCGACAGAACCCACTCGGTGTTATACTTTGGATTGGCAATGGCTGCAAACTCTGGAAGTCACAGCACTCTGTAACGAAATTAGCTCTGGATAGGGGAAACTTAACACTGCACTCTATAGCTCTTAGCTCTTTGTAAAAGTAACCCTCTCGAATGAATAATTTATTCTTTTATACCGAAGGTGATAATCCTGGATGCAACGGTCATCTAGACTGAACCCATCGGTCATATTAATTGCTTGGACGAGACCACACCCATCATCCCGATCCTCTATAAATGCTAAAATCCGATCAATTTCCCTTAAAGCGTGTGTATGCAGGTGCTGGTCTCGTCGAAGATTTGCTAAATCTGGATAATTGATTATGCTACTGCCCAAATCTACGGTAAGGTATACTGGTCATTTCCTCATTAACTGCCTGTCAGACGGCGACTTGACTAGCCCTCTGTCTTGTTACAAAAATGGGTACGTGGCACAGGGAAACATCGCATTACTGCAATGTCCCACCGCATCACTTTGCTGAACACAAACTTACGCTTTTTTTTTTTTTATGAACCGTCCTTATGCGATTTCTTATACTTAGAATACCTGCCGATGTAGACTAGTTCCCGGTGCGATGCCTCCTTTCAACTACACTAGACATCTGCACCGTTCCAAATCTGAGTTAGGGCTAATAGGTGGAGTGGCTGTCATTATAAAGCTTAAGCCTACTGCCATTGATCATCATGGGAAGAAGCTCCCCATTCAGTTTTCTGAGTTGAACGGCTCCTCCCTCTGTAACTTGCTGTATCTGATATGGCCCCAACCAATGCGTCTTGAACTTCCCTATAAACTTAAGAAATTTACTGTCATAGAGGAGTACTAGGTTTCCGATCTGAAGAGTTTTAATCTTAATGTGCCTATCATGCCAAGCTTTTTCTCGTTCCTTCTGCACTTTCTGATGGAATCTGGCAATGAATCTGTCTTCCTCTAAGGCAAGTAACTGTGCTAGCCTCTCGTGTACCGTGTCTGTATCAACCATTCCAGTGATCTGAGCAATTCTTAAACTGGGAAGAATATACTCCATAGGAATAACAGCCTCCTGTCCATACACCAAGCTGAAAGGTGCATGTCTTGTAAGTTTCTTGCATGTAGTCCTATATGCCCATAATATAGCGTTAACCCTAAGGTCCCAATCATACCTTTGGCTGTTGCATATCTTAGTAAGAGCATTTTCTAAAATCTCGTTGAGACAGATCATCCCATATGAAGAGGTGTTCTTTTTAAATAAATGCGTAGAGCCATGTGTTTTTTCTGTGAAATTGCACATGAAATGGAGAAGAAATTTTTCCTTCCCTTGCAAACTTTGGTGTCCTGTAATGTCGGTTGGGGGAGGTAAGGCCACAATGGAAATAACGTTCAAATGATCGATACAGATACCATCCTTGGAAACAACGAATCCTAGTAGACGTCCAATATTTAAAAAAAGGATGCACTTATGTGGATTGATACGAATATGATAATGAAAACATCTAATGAAAATGTACCTAATATTCCCTAAATGTTCCTCCATCTGTTCTAAATGAGAAGGAAATTCATCCAAGTAGGGTTCCACTATGTTCTTGATATTTTGAAAGGCATAGAACATGGCTCATTTGAATGTAGCTCCATCATTTTTCAAGTCGAAAGGAAACTTATGGTATGCAAAGGTTCCCCATGGGAAAATAGATATCGTTTTCTATTGATCAATGGGTAATATTTCGATAGATTATATCCATAAAATCCATCCATAAAGGAGAAGATGAAACTTCCAGTGTAGTTGTCGATTATTTGATAGATGTAGGGAGTAGGAAAGTTCTCTTGCAGACAAGACTTATTTAAGTCCCTAAAGTCAATACAAACACTAATAGTGGCCTGCTTCTTGGAAACATTAAAAATATTAGATACCTATTTTTTCAATGGCACAGAATAAATGAAACCAACTTTCAGAAGCTTTTCGAATTCAGCTATTATCATTGCATCTTTCTTACGGTGGAATTGATGGAGTTTCCTCCTAACGGGTTTTTTGGTCGGGTATGTATTGATCTCATGTAGTACAATGGATGGATCAAACCAAGGAATTTTCTCGTAAATCCAAGAAAAAACATCTCATAATTCTTTGAAAATACATTGGTAGTCTTCAATTTCTACTGTTGAACAGTTTCGGCCTACATGAACATGTTTAACAACTACGAGTTTCACTAATATGTCGATGGGGATGGTTTGAGTAATGTTACACAAATTCCATTCAAAATCAGCACCTTGTAATAGTACTGGTGTCTGAGCATGTTCGACAATATCGGTACTAATCAGAGACAAAAAAAAGGAATCTACTAAATTGGAATTAGGAAGGAATGAGTATATGTAATGATGATCTTCCCATAATTATTCATCCGGACTCATAATATCCATAATAGAATCATCTGATGGAAAATCCTATGAGAGATAATCGATAGTCGGGAGAGGAGAAACTAGCCAATAAGGAAGATGGTAAGGATTTGATGCTACTAAATTTTGATCATTGACGTATGCATTCAAACTAGATTGAATGGCATGGTATAGGGCTTTGAGAGGACCCAGATAAGGTGTTTTAGAAATCTCTTTGTCTTTGGACATATCATCGGTAGTAGAATATATCATGTTCACCATAGAAATTTCCATACTATGAGGGGAAGAAATATATTTGAAGACTTTCTTAATGGATGAATCTTCCAAAAGTACTACCCCTATGGATTGATAAGGAGGAGGGGATTTCCCCAACATAGGAATTTTATCCATTGTGGTGGTAGTGACATCAGGTAAATAGTATTCATGTTGGTTGATGGTTACAAATTTCCTAGGTGAGGAAACTAGAGAGTGAAAAATAATTACTAAGCAACTGCCATCATAACATAAAACCAACTTCTCACCAATAATAGGCTGTAATCCAATGGAGCATCTACCACCTCTACCTAAATAGAAACATTCTTTACCCCAAGCTCGATAGATAGTGTCGATAACAATCCATGAGGATGGAAACCTTGTATGTCAAAGGATTTCAAAGTGGTCGGTGACAAGTTGATTTCAAGAGAACCATTGGCTCTCCAACAAGAAATAGATAAAATCAGGGTGGAATCCCCTTCATCCAATACAGTATGATGAAATTTCCTACCAATCACCTTAGTCGCGATTTGAAACTCGAGCTAGTGATATAGACTCAATTTATAATATTCTACATTAAAAGTAATTGTATGAGAATTCTCGGGATATAAGGCCCCTAATGCTGACAAAAAAAAAGCCACTGCATAAGGAAAATTTGGAAAAGTTCTAGAGTACACATAGTACAAGGTTCCTGAGCTAAATATTCAACGATATTATGAATTTGGAAGCTTGAGTACTGGGATTGAATAGTGAATTACAGATTGTACTCTTAGGAGGACATAAACTCGTGTCAAAAATAAGTTTTTCAATGGTAATAGGGTCATTAGAAGGAGGTGGAGGAGAAGGATTAGTAGAAAGGATTTTATCGGAAGAAGTACCTTCATCTTTCTTCTTTGGAGTTTTATTATATGCCTAAGTTTTGTGTGGTCAGTCCAACAGTTTGAAGGTCAGTTAGAACTGCCAGTGTAGGATTATTTTTTGAAAATTTCTTGATCTCTTTATGCCTAGGACATTCCTTAGTGAAGTGATCATGTCCACATAATATGAAGGGGTACTTGGATTTCCATTTTGATTTTGAGTCATTATTGTAGAAATAATAGATCAATGCTATGTGCAATGATGCTAAAAAGAAGCACAGGAAATAGATCTTGCTACTAAGAATTCTCACAAGCATACACAGGAAAATAAGAGAGAAGAAAAGAGACTGAATCACATGAATGAAGAGATGAATATTGGTGTGTATCCTTCCATTTAATAATTATGAATAATAGAGTACATAAATAGATCTTCCCTCATAGGAAAGTCGAATTGTATGGAAACAACTCATAAAGATCAAAAAGGCCGA